>AWYD02004168.1:0-35872 GCA_000504365.2 Pseudocercospora pini-densiflorae CBS 125139 | reverse complement strand
ATAGTCTATATAGCGCTTATAATAGATATTCTAATCTCTAAGGCTTCGTTAAAGTATTTTAGTTAATATAGAACGGCTAGTTTCTTGTCCTAGGTACTAAGTAATCTCTTCTATCGAAGTACTATTATAGACCTAAGTAGTAATCTAGAGCTTCTAGGATAATAGATTAATACGTAGACCTATCTTATAAGTAGATAGCGAGTAGATAGCGAGTATTAGCGAGTGCAGAAGATATAGAAATGCGGTGTGCAGGTACAGAAGATATAGAAAAGCGGTATACGAGTAGAAAGTGGCATTGTCCACTTGGTACGTATGGCCAACCATACCGGGGCTGCTTCCATCAAATCGAAGGCGACTCATTATTTTGCATCCCTCACCACACCAACGCCAGGCGATATCTCGATGCCGCCTCACAACCTTCAGCGATAATAATGCCTCCCACGACGTGTCAAATCTGTCAGAAGGCACGCGCTCAGATTCTCCGACCCAAGAACCACGCCCGACTATGCGCGCCATGCTTTATACAGATATTTGAAGATGAGGTCGCAGAGACGGTCGAGTCGTCGAAATTGTTCCAGCCAGGCGAGAAAGTGGCTATAGGTGCATCTGGTGGCAAAGACAGCACAGTGCTGGCCTCAGTGCTCAAGACATTAAATGATCGTCAGAACTGGGGTCTGGACTTGATTCTGCTTTCAGTGGATGAGGGCATTCAAGGATACCGAGATCACAGTCTCGAGGCGGTCAAGAGACATGCCGAGCAATATCAGCTTCCGCTGAAAATTGTGAGCTATGCTGAGCTGTATGGCTGGTCGATGGACCAGGTCGTAGCGCAGGTGGGTAAGAAGGGCAATTGCACATATTGCGGCGTCTTCAGGCGGCAGGCGCTGGATCGCGGCGCGGCTATGTTGAATGTTGGCCATGTTGTGACCGGCCATAATGCAGACGACGTCGCAGAGACTGTGCTTATGAACTTGCTAAGAGGAGATCTACCGCGGTTGAGCAGAGCCACGAGCATCATTACGAGTACACCTTCGGCGAAAGCTACGCAGACCGAGAACGGCGAAGTCAATTTCACGAACGTAAAGAGAAGCAAGCCTCTAATGTATGCCTACGAGAAGGAAATCGTGCTTTACGCACATCATAAAAAGCTTGACTATTTCAGCACCGAGTGCATATACAGTCCAGAAGCCTTTCGAGGTTCAGCGAGGACGCTGATCAAGAATCTGGAGCGGATACGACCAGAAAGCATACTGGACGTCGTGCGATCTGGCATCGATATGGCGAAGCTGGTTCCAGACGCGAATGGAAATTGTAAAGGTGCTTGTGGCACTGAGGACTCTGCAGCAGCTAAAGGTGCCGAGGACGAGACAGCCGGTGGGTGCGGAACTGCCAATGGCAAGTCGAGCGGTGGTGAGATGGCAGAAATGGAGAAAAAGCTGCGTCAAGATGAGCAAGCCGCTGCCAACGGAACCGAAATAGAGGTGAAGATGCCGGTCAAGCCCGCCACGGTAGGGAAAGAGCTTGAGGAGTCTGTCGACCCAAGCAAGAATACCATACCGATCAGGACCAAGCAAGAAAAGAAAGGAGCTCGGGGACATAATCGCGGTGCGGGACCTATCAAACAGAAACTTGGGCAATGTGAGAGATGCGGATACCTGTCTTCACAGGCAATCTGCAAGGCTTGCGTGCTGCTCGAAGGCTTGAACAAAGCTCGACCTCGGACTGAGATCACAATGACCGACTCTGCGGATTGAACGTCGGACAAGCCAGATTGCAGCAACATCTTGTTGTACTGAGATCTACTAAACGCTGGATGTTAAGACAACGCCGCAGCAACCCGAATATAACTCCTCGCTCAAACGCTCAAGACGCCATGGGCCAGCCAGGCTGTTCGACACTGCACAAAACCATTGCCAGGACAAAATCTAAGCAGACTTGGCAAATGCAGCAATGTTCTTCACTGCTGTCCTATTTGCCTCCGCCAAAGCTTGCCGGAAAATTATGCCCGCAGAATGAGTGTGGCCTAAGTTTACATGGCCGCTGACTCTCACTCCTGCCGCGCTGAGTCTTCGAAAATACGCCATCCCCTCATCCCTCAGCGGGCTCAGCTCGTCAACAGAAATGACATGTGGTGGCAGTCCTTCGAGGTCTTCAATCGTCGCATGGAACGGCCAAGCAAGGAGATTCGTCTTATCACTAGACTTCGGAGTGTAGACCTGCGCCATGAAACCCAGATAATCGACATTAAGATAGTACCCGTGGCACTCTACCAGACTCGGCAGCTCACAGAGCTTGCGTTCCTCCGGCCAGGCATACGCTGCACTTAGCATCGGCGAAGAAGCGTAGACTCCATCTACCATGCTATGCCATCCTTCTCGCTTTGCCCGCAAAGCTGTCGATAGTGCAAGAGTGGCACCTCCGTCATCGCCTTGCAACACCAGGTTGCGAATGTTGAACTGGTCCTTGTGCGAATGGATGTAGTGCACCGCCGTGCAGCAGTCGTCAAGGCCAGCAGGGAACGGATTGAATTCTTCTCGGGTCCAAGCATTGCGGAAGTCAAGCATCATCACAACCATTCCTTGTGCCGCAAGTGATCGACACCACCGACGATTGACCTTGCTCATGGTCCTCAAGATCGTCATGGCTCCTCCATGCAGGTATACCAAGCCAGGCAAAGGACCGCCTCGCAGCTCTGGTCTGAAAATGTGCAGCTTCATCGACTGGCCACTTGGGCCGGGTATCTTCTGCATTTCCTGTACCACCTCCAGCTCTATCGCATCTGGAGGAAGCTCGTTCGGCAGTGTCTCGTACAACTTCTCGAAACCTATCTCGGCTTCCGCCATGCTCTTCCCAAGCTCTTCCATTGTTGAATCTGGTCGCAAGGTTCCTAAAGATGGCGGAGCACGGTTTCGGTCGATACCATACTTGGAGAGGATGTCGACCAACTTAGCATTCGCTCTCGGATCTTGGTATAGCTCCATACTCGGATCACCCAAACGGCCAGGTGCTTTGTACGCTTTGCTTCTCGCGGGTATGGACACTCCTTCAGGAGTCTTACTTTTGTCTTTCGGCGCCATGTGAGGCATGCGCGAGACTTTTCGAATTGCTCCCGGCATTGATATAGTGGCGTCGGCGTCTACGGCCGTACATGGTGTGGCGACTTCCATGTCACTCATATATGATGCCTGGAGCGAATACTCCAGGACGGACTGCACGTCAGCTGTTTGAGGCTGAGGCACAAGATCTAGATGCTTTATCTCTTCTGCTCGTCAGTCTTCGAATACTCTAGACCTTGGCCTTGGCGGGGCCAAGTATACCGAGACGGCCGCCACGGTAAGGCTATCAAACGCGAGCAGCTATCTGGGCAGAAATACGACTTGAGAACATCGACTATGCTACGCACTTGATGCCGAGTCCCATCTCGCCGTTGCTCGGCCATCCCAGAGCCGACTTCCACCAGGCTGTACCACGCCTCTACACATCGCATACGGCCTCCAGTGAAGGTACTGTGCCTGGCGATCATGACGGTGGATCTCACAGGAACACTGTAAGCTCATTACTGAACAGGTGAATGATCTGTCAACACGGCTGCTCCCGGAGGCTCAACTCTATCCGCGGCAGAATGAAGGATTCCTTGGCTTGGGATTCCTTCTTGCGGGCCCTGCGGGCAGATCATCCTCGGACGTTCTATCCACCGGGTCCGCCGGGATGCGAATACGTTCTGCTGCTACAATGTTCTTCCGTTAACGGCTTTACGCCCTTCGAACCGCAGCGTAAGCCAAGCAATCACTCAATCGCGCCGTCACGACAGCCGACGCCGACTGCAGCCCAATAAGATGTGGTATGAACGAGGGCAAGGAAGACTATCAGTCGTTGCATGCTTTCTATTTTGGTCTTGGCACATTTGCACCGCCCTACCGAAGCGATCCATCGAAGGATTGTTCTTGCGCACGCATACCACACGTTTGGAATCCTGCGAGAGGATCTCGCACGGGACAAGCATTGTCCCTTGCGCAGGATTTGGCCTCTTTCGCGAAGGCACTCTGGATTCGATGGTGTAGGCGCACGAGATCGTGAATATCTTCTACTTCGCGAAAGTACGCGGCATATCCTGGTTGATATGCCGTAAAATGGGCAGTGTCTGGAATGCCAAATGAGTCTAAATCACTCGATGCTTGCGCCCCAAAGCGATCGACATTGACAGGCAACAACTTCACGATGCCAATGATTGCATGACACTCAGCTTGGCACGAGATTATGATGTGGCTCGTGATGACCGTCCTGAGCATCTCTTGGCAGGTGCGACTTTCGCTGATGACTGTTCACTACGCCTGTCATCTTGGCAACAGGGCCTTGTGATCTACAGTCAATGAACAGCAGACATAGGCACGATAGGGGTCACGGAAATGGCAAACACTCGCGTGACACTCTGCGCCTGGGGTCTACCACTGTAGAACACTGGCAAATTTTCATGATATACTGGACCACGAAACTCCAAGAAGCCACTCTCATTCTTGTGTCTGCGCAGTGAACACCAGATACATATGTCGTAGCTATGTTAACAGCATAGACAACCTCCAAGACGCTTCTGGTGTCATGCTCCCATCTTTGTCGCCTAGCTCACCAGATGTCCGACGTGGCATCACTGGCGCGGACGAACACGGTCAACTGCGGAGTCTCGGTGCGCTGATTTGGCTTGCCACGCTCTTTCACGCCTGTACCGTCGTTCTTCGCGAGAGCCTTGTCGCACAATGAGCCCGCATGTAGATTCTCGGTTTTGTCGTAGTCGAGATCTAGCATTCTCACGGCACGTCCGAATCGTGCGAGAGACTTCGCCGATGGCTGTGGTGGCAAAGAAAGTGGCCCAGCGTATCCAGTCTCTGTGGGAACGCGCCTGGAATCGTATGCCCAGTCCTCGAAGTCTAGCTTTCCTTCATGCAGCAGAGTGAACTTCTTTGGGAGACGCAAGTATACCTTGGTTGAGTGCGCGTTGTTTAGCTTCCCGAAGGGAGCTTGCCTGTCCTCCTGGATGTGACTGCTCCAGAGCTCCAAGCCGCAGTCCTTGACAAGAATGGCTGACAGCTGATCGAAGCTACCGCGACTCTTGGAAGCCGGATGTCCAACTCGCTGATGCCAGGAACTGACGCGATCGTCATGCACATCACCCCAAGGATACCGGTCATGGCCGTGGTTGTAAAACTCCTCCAACATCTCCGCAACTTCTTCTCTGACTTGCTTGCTCGCTTTCTTCACAATAGTCCATCCTTCACCAGCTTCGAGAGAATTCGAATCTCCACACATCTCGTCGTGAAAGCTCAAAATCCTGGCTCTGCTTAGGTGCTGAATTGGCAAGCAGCGGTCTTCCCAGCATTTGAGATCTCTGGCCCACGCCTTCCGCAACTTGCTTCGCTCGGCCTCCATCAGGTAGTCCTCAATATGTTCTACCAACTCCACAGGTAGCTTGTTGACAGCAGCGCTGTCGCCGCGACCGAAGCGATTGCAGAGACGTAACGTGGTGATGAGCGGCTGCAGATTTTTGTAGGCTTCAAGATGCGCGCCGACGATGTCGACCTTGACCGGCATGGCCCATGCAACTTCAACCTCGGTGTCTGGCATCTTCGACAGATGTTTATGACTTTTGTGGTGGTAGAATTGAAGGTCTGAAGAACAAAAGGCAGAAAGGAAAGTCACATCCTCGATGTGCTAGGCAGCTACGCGGAAGCACTCGAAAGGCAAGTGCGCGACTGCAGAATCACGAATGTCGACCGGCAGGCGCGTGTTCGCGCCAACTTCACTTCTTATCTGAGAGCCACCGTTGCCTTTTCCTAAACGCATTGAATACATGGAGGTGAGAGGCTTCGGTGCTACCCTATGCGCAGCAATTGAGAAGGCCGCAGATATTGCTTCTGGAGGCAAGCCTTCAAGACATCACTTCAGACGCCTTTCACCTCGACATGTGGATATAGCCATCGTAAATCCCTTTCTCTTTGTCGACAAGGAAGAGACTGAAAGGCTGTAGTTGACGAGGGCACAGCAGGGTTGATGAGTAGCACGTCATTGTGCATCGAGCTACCCAGGAATCCTCCACAGCTCCATCGCGGTACCTGGCTAGCATTTGTATTACCACCGTGGTGGTTTTCAACATCTCGGTCCAAAAGTGTTCCTATACCTTTGGAGTTCCTCGCTTTCTAAGAAGCGAGTGGTACTGAAGTCTACAGCAGCCGTTGGGAATCCTGTTTCCGAGCGAACATAGCCGAAAACACACCACCAATGCCTGCCCCGCGCAGCCGGATGCGGGGTGACAAGTAGAGAGAGAATGCTCCTGACTTGACGTCTTCAGGCACGAGCTCAATCTCGGTCAAATGGTACCAGAGCTCAATACCTAAGACACCCGATGTAGGCAGTTGCGTGTTGTTTCCTTATAAGTCCTGTTCCTTCCAACTTCCTCGTGTCACCGATTCTCAATACTCCAAGCAAAGTAAAGCAAAGCGGCAACAACAAATACGAACCACAGAAGGCAAGATGAAGGCAGCACGTTACTACGGAAAAGAAGACATCCAGATCAAAGACGATATTCCCATTCCAGAGACCGGAGAAGGACAAGTCAAGATTGCACCGGCTTTTGTGGGAATTTGTGGAACAGATCTCCATGAATATATGGGTGGACCAAAGTGAGAGACACTCGTTGATCCGATGTCTAGGAGCAAAAGCAGCTGATAAAATTCCAGCTTCTCTCCAACCCAACCACATCCCGTAACGAAAGAGCAAATACCCATCACAATCGGACACGAATTTTCAGGAGTTGTAAAAGAAGTCGGCAAAGGTGTTAGTCGTCTAAAGCCAGGAGACAAAGTCGCAGTACAGCCAACGATCTACTGCGGACACTGCGGAGCATGCAAAGTCAATGCTGAAAACGCATGTCCCAATGGCGGCTTCGTTGGCTTGAGCGGTGGCGGAGGAGGCATGAGCGAGTTCGTGGTCGTGCCACAAGAAGCCGTCTTCCCGCTCCCATCGAACGTAGATCTCGACATCGGAGCATTGGTTGAGCCTTTGGCGGTCGCATGGCATGCAGTCGACGCTTCACCTATCGCGAACCTTAAAGAGCCGACTGCATTGGTATTTGGAGGTGGCCCAATAGGATTGGCTGTCGTCCAAGTACTTCTCGCACGAGGCACGAAGACAGTGATCTGTGCAGAGGTCGCAAAGAAGAGGCAAGAATTCGCGAAGGACTTTGGTGCACATCATGTCATTGACCCAACGAAGGTTGATGTCGCGACTACAGCTTTAGAGCTCTGCGGTGGCCTGAATGGACCTGACCTGGTCTTCGACTGCGCTGGCGTGCCCAAGTCGTTAGAGACAGCATGCAAAGCTGTCAGGTCCCGAGGCACTGTCATCAATGTTGCGATCTGGGAGAAGGAAGTCCCTTTCAATCCAAATTGGCTCGTCTTCCGTGAAGCTAGTTACAAGGCTGTGCTGGGATATCAAGCCAAGGACTTCCAGGGTGTCGTAGACGCTCTTGGCCAGGGTAAGCTGAAGCCAGAGAGCATGATCACCAGCAAGATCTTGATGAGCAAGCTTGTGGATGATGGTTATCTGGCATTGATCAATGAGAAGGATAAGCATGTGAAAATATTGGTAGATGTGCAAGGCTCACTATGAGTAACTACACGCGGTTGTGGGTAGGGAAATAGACTTTCTATTTTAAGACTCGTCATCGACCCTGCGCAGTTGTGAGGTTTCGTAGCTGACAGTTCATTGATTATGTCCGGATGGAGGTTCCCAAGGGGCTTCTGCGCTGCTGTGATCTGTTGGCAGGACGAATTGTTGGGACCATAGAAGTGAATCTGAGAATTCACATGGCCACTCGGACCACACATCGATGGGTCCACCTTCTATCTGGTGCTGCCCTTCCAGATTCGCTGCCATGGCGGCGCGCATTTGAGCCTCGATGTCAGCATTTGTGATAGGTGTGAATGGTGTGTGCTCCGCCTGCGCTCCACGTCCAGCGTGAGATCCAGGTCGCGAACCGGTAAACATCAGAGTGCTTTTGATCGGGAACTGTTGCGATTGTAAGGCTCGCATCATGTCACCAGCGAGTCGCGCGGCATCAAAATGCTTCCCAAGTGCATCAAAGACCCTTAAGCATACGGCAGCATCGTCTTCTAGGACTTCCCGTGGGACCTCCAAGTTGTTGTGCACCGCTGCCCATTTGCTCGCGACCAGGAGAATCGAACAAGCACAAAGAAGGCAAGGTACCATTTGCCACCATGGATAGTCGTGTATTAAGTCCTGCTCGTTGGTGATGTGGTGTAGCATACGCGCCGTCTCTTGGGCCTCAGCAATGCAGATCCGCTCTGACGCAAGCACTTGTTGGGCGGCGCGATCTGAGGTAGAAATTGGACCATACGCGTCTGCTTTCAGCCATTTTATACATAGGTGTGGGCGGTGAATGAGTGCTCTGAGGTAGTGGTATTTGATCCCGAGCATATTGCGCTGTTCGCGGTTAGCATTGCTAAAATCATCCGCGTTTGGGGGATCGGAACGCGATCTTCTGGAAAAAGTTCTCACGCACCTGTTTCCTGAATACGAGTGAGCGCTCGAAGGCATGGCCGAGGTCGAACCTCAAATGCCGTGGCAGCTCATGTCTCCATTGTAGCAACCTCCTCTCCAATATGTCGATCGGCGCAAGATTGATGTCCTCACTAATAGTCCGACGTGGTCCGTAGAGGTCCACGATGATTTGTTCTACAATGTACGACATGCGTACTTCGCTTGCGAAATAGTCAGCGTACTGAGGTCCTGAGGATGGAGTTGGGATTATGTCTTGGTCGAAATGCCACTGCGAGTCGTCTAGTGGATGTGGTAGATTGATTGCAGTATCTCTCATGCGGATCATCTGCGGTCTGCCAGTCTGTAAAGAAATCATACAGTCCAGGACGTAGCAAGCATGCCAGGCTCGGCGGCGAAGCTCACGTTCAATCTTGGACGTATTAGATTGACGACGCGAAGGATGCTCTTCTTCTACGTGCAGGCCAAGGCATTGTGCTATCTTAAGAGCCACGCCCAACGTGGTCCAGCATCTGCGGCTCTTAGCAGTTGCAGGACAAGTTTTGCAGATCGCTCCAACATGAGACTTACCTCTCTGTTTGGCAGCTGGCGAAAAGGTAGAAACATTGGACTAGAAGCATGCAGACCGAGTTTCGGCCGTGACCACGATCGAGCTTCTTTGCCAGCGTCCATGACTGCTCATATAGCCTTTCATGCGCGCTAGTGCGTGCTGAAGCCTTCGAGCTGAACATAGTGTACAACGAGCCAAGAGCAAAGATAGCCAGCATAGTGCAGAAGAATTGTGGAGAAACGTCTCGTGCTGATCGAGTCTTCCAGAAGTCGTCGTATTTCTGCCGAAAGCCAGGTTGATACAAGAACGGGTACGCGACGTGGACGGTGGAGAAATAGATTTCGACGTAACGATCGGCCTCCTCTCTAGTTGGCATCTCGGGTGGACGTAGATGCTCCATTTCTCCACCACTCCTTGCCTCTTTTTCATAGCTGCCGATCTGGTTCGTGGGATCTGGAGGCGCGTGAGGGTTACTGATATGAAGCAGGTCCTGCAGGGCGTGTACGAAGCGAACATCGCTGGCCTCGCCGAGATATCTCTCGTCAGCATCATTCTCACTGTAGTGTCGTTTCAGTATCGCGGGGATCGATTCTTGAGAGTCGCTTGATTGCGGCCGTCCCTCCAGAACTTCCCCTGGCAGTCCCATCCTGATACGTGCTAAGCTGAGGTCGACCGCAGCCAGACTACCATCAGGCATTTTCCCTCTCATATTGACCAGCAACTCATCGTATGCTCGGATTCCTTGCCGCAGAGCCTCAATGTCTGAATGGGAGGCAGATTCGGCTTGCAAGTGGGTCGGTGATACATCTCCGTTGGGGAAACCGCGTCGTCGACCAGTCTGCCAGGTACAGTGATAGCCATACGCCTTGCATCTGCTACAGACCGGCTGGAGGCCATCGCACTTCGATTTGAGAGCTCTGCACCTGTCGCAGGCCTGAGTGACGCGGCGCCTCTTCATCTCCATCGCACAAAGATATCCACTGGCGCCATTCGGAGACCAGTGAAAAGGAATCGACGTCCAATCACTCTCCGTAGGAATACGCAGTGTCGACCACGGTTGACTATTCCGCGGTTTACTTTCATCCGGGTTTTCCGAGCCAGCCGAGTTTTCAGAGCCAGGAGATCCCGAATGATTCATAGCACGAAGTCAGTACTCACCTTTCTGAAATCTCATACTTTCCTATATTTGCTAAACAAAGACATGCCCAATGCACACGAGACCGGACCAGCAACATCTTCGTCCGTCTTCAGCATTGCCATCGTCTGTCCGCTTGCTTTACGAGTTTACGAATCTCGATCGACAGTCTCTCGTTGCTCTGAGGAGGCTCGCTCGGCCAGCGAATGCGCAGCTACCTTTTACGGCATGCTTGTGCCCAGTAAATATACGCCGTGCCCAGTATTGAGATTCACAAGTCAGGCAAGTTTCGCCGCAAATTGAGCGTCTTCATCGTCGGATGTGATATCCCATGCTGAGTTTGCTGGCGATCGGAACCTTGATTCGTAAGCGTGGCAAGTGCTTCCGGATAGGGGCCGGGAGCAGAATTTCGAATCCAGCAGACATATCTTGCTTCGATTGTGAACAGAAAGTGAAGAGGTGAAGTCGAAAGAAAGTGTGTGCCGGGCTGCTTGCATTTTAATACGGATTAATCGGGCCTGACCAGCCGCTGGCGAGAGCAAGAGCGACCCTTGCCGATTTATCCTAATGTCCGCCCAAATATGCTTTTCTCGCAATGAAAGCGAGGGTCGGGTCTCTGCTTGATTGGCCCAGCTCCGAGGAGTCTATACCGAACTGTCGCTTCTCGTTCAAAACCCGCCGGTCTTCATGCCTCAAAAGACAGGTTGGCTGGCAGAAGACTTGGCCACTTCCCCGAGCCCCAGCTGGCAGCCCGAGCCCCAGCATAACCCGAGATTACGAGATCGGCTGTTCCTAACAAAATCGCGTGTAGAAGCGATTATCGGATCTCCGTAGAGACCTCCGACCGGGCAACTAATACTACCGCTAGAGATAAAGCTAAAGTTTATTAGCAAAGTAATAGTATAGCGAAATTAGAGGTATTATTAGTTATATAGGCAAGTACGTACGCTCTATCTACTTAGTACTAAGCAGGTTACGTCCTATAGCCTTATAACTACGTACTATATAAGCTAGCTTATACTAATCTCTTATCTACTAACTAGACTATATATAATACTATTACTAAGTAAACTAATAGTACTATTACTATAGTATATTCTAATATAGTAGCGCTATTACTTAATGTACTACTAGCTATATAAATAAGTACTAATACTACTATTACTATTACTACTAAGTAACCTATCGCTATCGTTATTATTACTATTTAAATAATACCGCCTACTAACGACTATATTTAGTCTACTAGAGTAAGCGCTATTCCTTACGTACCTTTATATTATTAAGCTCTTAGGCTCTTAGCGTAGAAGATCTAGCTTAGAAGGAGGTTATAGAGTATCTAGAAGTACTTCTTCTCGTAGATTATAATACTCGAAGCCTTAAGAGTAGTAGGTAGGTCTATATAGATAGTTAGCTTTCTAGTAAGGATACTATTAGTTATAGTATTAGCTCTTTATATACTTATAGTACTTAGTAACTCTTATACGAAGCTAAGTAAGTAAGACGCTAGGCTCTAGAGTAAAGTTAGTTATTCTAGCTATTATTATCTTCTACTTCTTAGCAGCTACTATCTCTACTAAGTCGTCTAATTCTCGAGCTATCTATATACGCTTTATTAAGTAAAGTATCGCTCTACTAGTAAGAGGTTTATAGTTACTAAAGACAACCTTCGGCTCTTATAGACGCGGTAGTCGTTTACTAAAGTCGATAAGCTAGTATTCGTAGAAGTATCGAGGTAATAGTACTATACGGCTTCCGCCTATCTCGATAAGCTTTATAATCTCGTAGAGATATAGATAACTATAGGTCTTAGTTAGATAATTATTATAGTAGTACCGTTTGTAGTTATACGAGAAGGCTAAATACTTAATCTCGTTACTATTATTATTAGTTATAGTTCTTAGAAGGGCGATAGTACGTCTATAAAGCTTAGTAACTTCGAGAAGGTAGTAATTGCTAATTACTCGAGAGATACTAGTATAGAAGGGTCTAGTTAGTAGCTTACTATACCTCTTTAGGTTATCCGCTATAGTAGTATAGTAGTAGTCGTAACCCTCTTACTACTAATTAAGAAGCGACTAGAAGAGCGTAAAGATATCGTATTAGCTATTATAGTTAAGCTAGAGTTTAATACGTCTATAGTAGGACTTAACTCGTAAGGTTGTCTTATAGCCGAAGTAAAGTACTTAGTTAGTCTAGAAGTTAACTATTCGAGTCTTATAATACTACTAATTCTTATAGAGATAAGACTAGAATATAGAGTAGACGTTGTCTAGCTTAGTAACGTTACTATTAAATTCTTCCTTACTCTCGCTATAGATAGTATAAGTAAAGAGCCTTATAAACTTACTTATAGAAGGGCTATCTATCTAGTAGCTATTACTCTTTACTTATCTAAACTCGCCTCTCTCTTTATATACGTAAGTAAGAATATCTTAGTTAAGATACTACTTATATATAACGTTCTTAGCTTCTAGAAACACGTCGTTAATAGCTAGTATTAGTACCTCTTTACGATTAGTTACTATAACGATAGGTATTATATAGCTAGCTTATTTAAGCGCTTTCTATATAGACTATAGTAACTATACGAAGTTACTCCTATTCGGCTTCGGTTTAATAAGGCTAATACTAAGCTCGATAGTATCGTTTATAGGTCTAGTAGCGACTATATCTAGTAGCTCGAGATTATATAGATTAGTCGAATACGTAGTATCTAGTATAAGCTAATAAGGTATCTCTTTAAATACCTAGATTAACGTTAGGTAAAGAGTTACTATTACCTAGATTAAGCTATCCTTAGAAGCCTAAATATCGTAGAAGATACTATTATTATCTAGTAACTTAACTATATATTAAGCCTAGTTTATCTCGCGGCGCTTATTAACGGTCCTATTCTAGGTAATATTATATAGATTATAAGGCTTTAAGATTACTCTATAGTAGCGGAAGTAGGCTATAATCTTCGACGTTAGTATACGAGATTGTTATAGTCGTTCTAATTACTCTAGGAATTTAGCCGTTCTTAATCGGGTCTAGTAAGTAGTAAGTACTATAATATCGTCCTTCTTATAATTATAATAGTAGTATTCTTCTTTACTAGAATACTAGATTTACTACTTACCCTCTAGCTTAAGAGGGTAGATAGTAATAGCGTAGAAGTAGAACTTATAGTCTATCTTCTTCGTCTTCTTCTATACCTTATTTATAGTATTCTAGGTACACTTATCTAGTAATCTATAATAGCTATAGATATATAAATAGCGATATTTAATATTATTCTTATTCTTCTTTAGCTTCTACTTCTTAAACTCGTACCCCTTTAAGAGACTAAATACGTAGATATATTGCTCGAGGGCGGATTTTAAAGGGAACGTCGACTAGCGTAGTATTAGACCTCGAGGTAGTAAAGGCGGTAGTTTAACAATAAACTTATACTTCTAAGGGTATAGCGATACTAACCTATTATTAGGTAATAAGACACGCTCTCGCGGTAGCGATAGTAAGCGAGAGCGACCTCGAATACGCGTCTTTAAGACAAATTCGACTTTCTTCTACGACTTAATATCTACTACTTCTACTACTACCTCTACTACCTCTATAGTACTACTAGTAGCGATATTATTATTATCTAGAGCTAGGAAGTCGTCGATATATACCTTATAAGAAGGGGATTACGCTATTATATCTAGAAAGAGCGTAGAAGATTGTATAGGTTAAGAAACCTCGAGAATTTAATATTTAGTAATAGAGGTAGTCGTGTACCTAGACGCGTATATTAATAATACTAACTAAGAACGATAACATACTGTATTGAACGGAAACGACACGTATTCGATAAGATATTAATACAGGCGCGATTCTACATTAGTACTAGGTCTATATCTACTGGGGCTCGGGCTGCCAGCTGGGGCTCGGGGAAGTGGCCAAGGGCAGAAGACCACGCAGGCTCGGCTTGGCAATGGCTCTTTTGATCTAGGTTTGGTCGCAGTCCCCGGCAGAGATTACTGATACTGATTCTCCCGCTCAAGAGGAGTGGTGAGTTGCACTTGTTATCGGCTCGATGGTGAACGACAAAGCCTGCCGCAGATATCGACGCCTTGTAGCGGGAGATTCGATGCGGAAGGTGGTGATGAGAGAGACAAATCCAATAATGCAACGAAGTCAGAGATATGCGATCATGCGAGGTAGGACATGAAGTACTGTGCGGCGGAATTGAAGGCGGGAATCCTGTCTGATATATACTTATCCGGAACCCGACAGTGCTGTTCTGCATCCCAGGTCAAGCTTCGATTAAACATCATCGCGGACTGCAGACTACCCTCGATCTGGTCATAGGACCTCGTACAGAGACCCAGAGACAGCAGTGGCAGCATCGGGACTGAGCAACCATCAAACAAAGATTCATGGTAGTGCGACTAGGGCAGCAGCTTTGATGAACATCAGAACGGGTGGTCTTGGCCTTTATTCTACCCTAATGAAGACTGACAGTTCTCTCCAACCGTCCAAAGAGGCAGCAGGAATGCAACAATTACTCGGGCATACCCTGACATAGTCAACGTTGTGTATGGATTGCGAGCGCGCGCTTCATCAGCCATTTCCGCGGCCGCGAGCGGACTTCCCATCGCGGTTTTCACGAGTCTGACGCGTGCTCCCGAGAGACTGGGAAGCCACCAACCGCATCCAGAACTGCAATTAAAGGATCCAATCCTTCGATTCGGCATCAGAGATCTGCTCATAACATCCGTTGACACTTGTAACTTCAGCATCCTGTTCGTTCGATCTGCCTCTGCCGCATGGTGTGTCTGCAGTAGAGCGACCCTTAGAGTGCATTGCGATACTGCCTCAAGTACTTCCGGAGCTGCATCATTGAGCAATTCAACAACATTCTCTTCAGCCGGGAGCTGTTCCCCAAACGCAGCATTGCAAATGTTGCGATGACAATAGCTGAAGGCACCACATTGCAAGACAGGCAGTGAGCCGGATTGCATTAATCGCAAGCCTACTCAGCGTCTGCTCGGTATGGCGGCATACCCCAATCAAACCCATACCTATCCCAAAAATCCGGCATTGTCCACGGACCGCGATCCTGTGATATGGCCTCTTTTTCCTCCCCATTCATCTGCAGGATCAGCCGATCTACCATACCGAACGCCATACCTTGTCCAGCTATAGTTTCCAAGAAGGAGTTGAGCCGAGCAGACTGCATTCTCCTTTCAAACACGGCGTACTTCCGATCTTGGTCATCCTCTCCAAAGTCCGGAGTCGTCACACGCAATATCAACTTTTTGATATGAAGAGGCGATTCGAGCTCGCGCTGGGCATCCATGCGAGGACCACAGTGCACCAAGTGGTTGAGCGTCTGGTACAGTGATCTCGTGATCGGATTAGGACCGCCGTTGCCCCAGAACCGCAATTCTAGTGCACGCTCGTGCTCAGAATTTGAGGGCTTGATTGTAGCGATCACTGTCTGCAGATGCTGAGGTGCACAGGGAATGCGACGCCAGGTGAGAGGGCCAAGATACCTGCCACCATGGGTTGGTCTTAGGTCAAGTGTCCACGTCTGTAGCTCTGGACTAGCTGCGGCCATTGACTTGATCTCTAGTGCTATGGTCTTGCAAGTCAATATCAGGCAGAGCCAGGGCACTGCAAGACGATCTTGACGTTCAGCGCTGCACTGAAATCCATTAGGTCCATGCTTGTCTTTCCAGTGACGGACGACTGTGCAATCGACATCAGAAGTGAGGACTTCTTCGTATACTTGGAGGCGCAATTCTTTAGCGATGCTGAGTAGATTCGGGGTTGGATTCAAACTCATGTCGGAAAGATGCTACGTCAAAATTTCGCAACAACAGGATGAAAGCACTGTAATGAGAGTGCTTTGAATTGTTTGCTGCCTATGTCACCATGGCACATCGGTGAGTTTGGTAGGCGGGGTCATATTCTAACGCACTTAGGCAGCCTTCTCTCCAGATTCTTCGAAACCAAACAACATCGTGGCACGACTTGTTGAACAATATGACGATCCTCCAATGAACAATGTTCATCGCGCATCGCCAGTCAGACGTTGGCCCACGCAGTTTTGATCCGGTTGGATCAATCTAGATCAGGGCTACTCGAAGTGTACAGCAGGAAGAACGGGTACTTCGCTCACGACCGAAAAAAAGCTGAGGACTCTCGTCGTGCGTTGCATGCGAAGCCATCTTCATGCCGTGTGCCCAGTGCATGATCAATGCAGATGTCTCAAGTACCGTTTCCCGTACCGCAAAATGCCCGAGCAACGGTAGGAATCAGCAGCGACGCAGTGGCTGTTCTTGGGTGGACGACACTTGCTTGGCAATGGGTGTGCGCCGAAGGAGTTTCATCAGGCCATTCAGTAAGAGCTGACAGCGTGGTACACCCACCTTGGCCAGCATCTGGGGAACTCGGCACGGTATACGACTCCGCTGAACGTTTCGGCTTGTTCGCGCATAGACTAATCTACATCAGTGTTTGGAGCAGGGGCAGAACAAGATGCAAAGGCAAAGGCTGGTTGGGACAGCGGATCTTTGCGTGTGGGAGCAGGTTGCCTTCATGATCGTTGAGGCCAGGCAAAGAGCTTTTTGGGAAAGCGAACTGGATGCCTTCAGCAAGGCGATAACGTGCAGATCACGTTCTTATTCCTTCGGTTGGGCGCCTAGGCGCCACGTTGCCTTCAGAGCTCTCCTGGGCTAGCTCAAGGGCCCTTCCAGTCTGCCTTGCGAGCTTTGGTTCGCATTATTTCTGGCATAACAAACGTAGCAACGCGAGAACTCCGCAGGATCCTGCTGTTGCGATGCGTCAGCAGTCCCTCTGGCACACGTGCGAACCGTCTGAAGGTCAGGGACTCTTGGAGATTAAGGCAAATTCGCAATGTGAAGGCAAACCTCTTTCATCGCAGTTTGCCTTGTAGCGAACCTGCTGTCTCGCATTTCTGAGCTTTGCCTCAGTCCAAAATGCTCTGCTTCATAGATTTCCGCACTTCCTCAATATCTATAAATGTTCGTGGTCACCCACAAACACGATGTATTGCTTCACAGGAAAATCGTCCTTCATCAATCCTCTTGAAAACAAAGCTCAACGAGTATCAGACGAGCACGACCGAGAATACATTCGATAGCGCTCTACCAGCCACAATGGTTACTGGCGAAGGCACAAATCCGCCCGAGGAGGCATTTCAGCCACCTCGTTTGTCTGCCTTGAGCGACCAAGGGTACGTTAATGTGAACACCTACTTGGCCAACGGCTAAAGCTTTATCAGGCTTCTGAACGGAATTGGGTCGGGCATTGAGGACTCAGCGTGCGCCAGAAAGCCTGTCTGTCAGCCAGCATTGTCCAAACGATTTCCACAGTACCCTCAAAGTATTCAATTTTCGACTTCGAGTCAGCAGGAGGTCAAGGAAACCTCACACTTGACTGCTCCACCTCAAAGGCGCAGCAGCGCGCCTGCACAGTTGGTAGTCCCAGAGAATCAAGCCGGCCGACTCTCCACCTCTTCGGACCAAGCCAGCTGCCCAGGAAATGTCAAACCAGAGGACAGTCTGAAGATTCATCTTTCGCTTCAAGGCCAGAAAGACCATTCTTCAGGTTGGTCTAGCCATGTCAACAAGGACTAGTTGCTCCCAGAACTCTGTCTCGCCACAGCAAAGAGGGAATACGACGTGTGCGTATGGGCGTGGTGATTGCCAGGACCGGGATGAAAGCTGACCCAATGCTTATAGGAGATGAGCATGGAGGTGCAGTTGCCCTCGAGTCGTTCTTGTTAATAAAGGTTGCATACGGCTCGCAATCAATACGATGAGCGTCAAGAGATACCCTTGTGCTCAAAGCTGGTTTATGTAAGATGTCGACCATGTCAGAATACGGCTCGAAGGTCTTCTGTTCCAGCACGATCGGGTTGATTTTTCAACGTGGTTGGATACCACATTAAAAAGTTTCATCTAAGTCTTGCGGGCAATGTTGCTTAAGCTGAATCGCTGTTGCGGCTGCCAATTCCTGGACGGGGCGATTTGTACGCGAAACAACAAACCAGAGGCGCCATGGAAGGCGGCTGCAGGAGCACGAGATATACTGTCGCTATCAAGTGAAATCTTTACAAAGCCATCAGTGGCCTTTGTCGTCGCTAAGCGCACGCAGATACTTCATTGCCAGCAATGCCTGTCATATAATCCTTCTAGAACGTCGTCTGTGCCAGCCGACTGGCAGCATTCCTTGCATCGATTCGATCATCATCGTCGTCCTCCTTCAACTTGCCAAGGCTGCTGGCAGAGCTCGTGGCACGTTTCCTGCCACCTTCAGCGCTTTCCTCTCCTTCTTCACCCTCCTCAGGCACAGCACCTGGCCAACTTCCGCTTATGCTTCGATTCAAGCCATCTGGTCTGCGAGGCACGCCTGACCACGCATCGCCCTTCGGTCCTTGCGATGACGCCATACTACTACGTCTGACCACAGGATGTGCCTCACGGCCCAATCTCGAAAGTCCTCCAGATGCATCAATGTTCCTCACATCAGGTCGCACCTGCTCAAGTGTGGCTAATGTCCGTCTCTCCGCCTCAATTTCTCTAATGACGTATTCTCGGATGGCTGTCCGCATGTCTGCAGCAGTGCGTGCAAACCATTTCCTCTTCTCCACAACCAAGTTCTGTGTAACCCGGTGAGTCTTCTGTTGCAGATATGACTCGTGGCTTCGTGCTTCGTCCAGTGCAGAAATCGCCTCGTCCACTTTGTCGCGCTTTACACTTGAGCTAGCTTTGAGTCGGTCAGCAGCCTGGAGCTTGCTCCGCGTCGATTGTTGAGCTTGTATGAGCTCGCGCAAGAGGATGTGTCGATTCGTCAATGTTTCTTTCACAACGAAAGCGTCACTGCTGTGGTACGCTAGCGGGTCGGAGAGTGTCGCGGCTTCCGCCGTGCCTTGTGCTGCGTGAAAATCTCCAGTATTCTGTATCACCTTTCCAAGCTTGCGATATGCGTTGGCCAGACCAGGATGCATCTCGTTGTTCGATAACGTCTGAATCTTGACGCCCAGATCTGACTCCGCAAGCCCCAAAGCTGGCACGAGTCAGTATACTTTCACGTCGCATGGAAAGTGCCGCTTACCTCGTCTGTTCTTGACAACCCTATCAATCTTCTGCTGGCTGTCCATCGATCCAAGGTAGAAAGCCTTTACTATGGGCCTGCTCTCGAGCAGTTCTGGTGTATCATCTGGGGGCGGCGCAAATTGTTTGAGCACCTTCCTCCTCACGCCCGTTGCAGGCTGCTTCTTCCGCACCACTGGGCTGTATCCAAAATCACTCTCTACGAAGAAGACCATCTCTTCATCTCGCATGAGCACTTCGTTGGAGCACACCACGTTAAGCCATCGTTGGAGAGCTGTCTTGGTTCGAGCTTCGTCCTCATCAGTGCCCATGCCGGCGCTTGTCGAGGCAGGTGGAACAGCAGGGACCAATGCCTCTGGGTTGGAGGCTTGCAGATGGGCAGCGAGCTTCTGAAACTCGGAATGCGTGCGGCGGATGTCGCGGAATTGTGTTGTTCTGAATTTAGGCAGGTTGGTCTAGAGGTATCGTTAGCATGAGTACTTCATCCTGCTTGACATAGCTCGTATGGCATACATGAACATCAAATCTCAGAATGGGGTCTTTCTTGCCCGTGCGCTCCAGACCTGTGATCTTGGCCTGCAGCTTATACTGGGGCATATGCTGTCTCTGTTGGACATTGTGGTATCTTGCGCTGGCTGGGCGTCTATTCTCCTCGCCTGAGCCTCGCTGCTGCTGAGATTGCTGTTGTTCATGTGCTTGCTGAACCTGTTGCTGACCCCATTGACCTTGCGATTGCTCATGTGACGACTCTTGTTCCTGTTGTGAGGCCCAGGCACCATGTTCATGCTCTCCATTGGGATGCTCTGCGTCTACACTCTGCACTGCCGGCGCAGGCAATTCTTCTCTGGGCACATCGTCGCCGCCAAAGCTGGTGCGGCTGGCCTCAGGCGAGCTGGCCCAGGGTGACGAGCCGGTGGGATAGTCCATGAGGGGAGACTGAGTGCTGGTTGGCGTGGCTTCGCGGTATTGTGTTTCGACAAATGCTCGCTCTGACTGCCGCCTCTGGAATCGCAGGTTATTTGGCACTCTTTGCTTGCCGCTGGCTGTGCCCGATGCTGATGTCGGACTGTCACTAATATGAGACGAGCTGCCTGCCTGCATTACGATTATTGCGGGACTTGGACCTGTGATGGTCGTGGGTCCGTGCCGGCATCACTCCCAGCTCTGCCTCGCTCGTTTTCGCGCTTGCGAGCCGAAAACACCTGAGACATCATCGTAGACCCTTTCACATCTCAACTTTTACTACAAAAAAATACACTTCCATCATTATACTTTCAAACACATCTCGATCATTGTCACTCATTTCCGTTCGCTCTTCTGGTGATGCTGGTTCGATGGCTGCATAGACAGCATTCCAATCAGACAGGCGTGTCCATCAGACACGCGACCAGAACATTTGCCTCCTCCACCAGAAAGCATGCCTCTTCGGCTCCTGCTACTGGGGCGGCTGCACTCGCCAGGACGCGCAATATTGGCATCATAGCACATATCGATGCAGTGGGTAGACAGGAATGCATAGTATGTTCTCACTTTCTCACGATCAAGGTAGGGCAAAACAACCACAACGGAGCGCATGCTCTACTATAGTGGCTTCACCAGAAGATTAGGAGGTAGGCCATATCAAGCATACTCTTTCTTTCTCCTCAACATTCTAAAAGCTCTTCAGACGTCGATGAGGGCAGCGCAGTGACAGATTTCTTACCTGCCGAACGTGCAAGAGGAATCACAATCCAATCTGCAGCCATCTCATTCTCTTGGCCTCCATCTGCTGGCGATAAGGAGCATCCCTTCACACCCGGAAATCCAACATCTTCAATCCCGCACAATATCAATCTGATCGACACACCTGGTCATGCAGACTTCACATTCGAGGTCTCACGATCGTTGCGAGTTCTGGATGGAGCAGTATGCATTTTAGATGGCGTGGCAGGAGTCGAGGCTCAGACAGAGAAAGTTTGGGCTCAAGCAGGAGCTTATGCTATTCCCAAGATTATCTTCGTGAATAAGCTTGACCGAGATGGTGCTGCATTCGCAAGAACTGTAAAAGAAGTCGGTGCCAGACTCGGCGCCTGGCCTGCCGTTTGCGGTATTCCTTGGTGGAATTCTGAAGGAAGATTACAAGGCGTCGGTGATGTCGTCGGTCTTCGTGGGCTCAGATATCCTGAAGGTGGCGATGGCAAAAACATCGAGACCTTTGACATGCAACAGCTGGAGGCTGAAAGTCCGGCACTTGCTGCAGAGCTGAAGAAAGCTCGCATAGCCCTTATTGAGCGGCTTTCTGAACATGACGATGAAATGGTCGAGAAGTACCTTGAAGCCGAGGAAGACCATCTGGCAATCACCTCCAACGACACAATCGAGTCTCTAAGAAGGTGTGTACTCCAACATCCTCAGCAAGTCGCACCATTGTATGCTGGGGCTAGCTTTCGCAATATCGGAGTTCAGCCTCTCCTTGACGCGGTTGTCGACCTGCTACCCACACCAGATGAGCGACCGGATCCTGAGGTCAGCCTTGGCTCCGACTCTAGCACCAAGGGTGGTCTAAGTGCGTTCTTGTCTGGCAAGCTCGTTGCCAAGGCTTCACCGATAGAGCTTAAGAAAGGTAAAGCAAAGCCATCGATGGCATTGCAAAATCTTGAAACTTGTGCTCTGGCTTTCAAAGTCGTTGCAGATGCAAAGCGGGGCGTCCTGGTCTATGTGCGAGTCTACTCTGGTAGTCTAAACAGAAACACATCTCTCTGGAACACTAACTTGGAAAATATGGAGCGAGCTCAGAGACTGCTCAAGATGTACGCAAATGATGCCGTGGAGATCGAATCCATCTCTGCAGGGCAGATTGGAGTCATACCAGGCCTCAAATTTGCCAGAACAGGAGATACCTTGATCTCATACCATGGAGCCAATCCAAAGACTGGACCGCCATCGCCAGTCAATACATTACAACTGCGGCCAATCGATGTGCCGCCTCCTGTCTTCTTCGTCAGTGTGGAGCCAAACAGCTTAGCAGAAGAGCGGCACATCAAGGAATCGCTTGAGCTTCTATTGCGAGAAGATCCCAGCTTACACGTCTCGGTCGACGAAGAGAGCGGTCAGACGCATCTATCTGGCATGGGCGAGCTCCATCTCGAGATTGCAAGAGATCGTCTTGTACAAGATCTGAAGGCGAAAGCCCGAATCGGCAACATTGAGATTGGCTACCGCGAAGCCGTGACCGGAAGCAGTGCCATTACCACCGAGACCTTTGATCGAGACATTGGAGGCAAGAGCGCCAAAGCCGCTTGCATAGCTAGTGTGGGCTCGTTAGACGACGACGTTGATCCAGATGACAAGCACAAGCATACGTTCAGGCTTCACGACAGCAATCGCCTCGTCGTCACCACCCCAACACTTCGCAAGGATGGTTCGTGCATCGATGAGGAGAAGCCGAGCCTATCAGATTCAATACCGATGCAGACACTTCTACAATCACTTCAAAATGGTGTCTCGGCTGCTATGGCTCGCGGTCCTACGCATGGCTATCCTCTTCACTCGACAGATATTAATATCACTTTCGACCCATCACGGCATTTGTTCTCCAACACTACACCAGCAGCGCTCTCTTCTGTCGCCCGATTGGCTGTCCACTCAGCTCTGAAGCAAAGCGCAGAGTCCAGTCCGACAGTCATGATGGAGCCAGTCATGCTCGTGACGATCTCCGTCGACGAAGATTCTCTAGGATCTGTGGTCCACGACATCTCATCAGCGCGTGGAGGCAGTGTCGTATCCCTTGGCGCTGAGGACGACAGTGATACATCACAGCAGGACATCGACGTGAAGAAAATCTACACACCTCCAGACCCATTCGCTGGAAGCAGTTCTGGGTTGACCGACGCAAGTCTAAGCGGAGGCAGTGGCATGAGACAGATTGTCGCCAGAGTACCACTGAAAGAAATGGTTGGCTACCTTAAGCACTTGCGAAGTCTGACAGCTGGACGAGGAACATTTACAATGGTTGTCGACAATTTCGAACGACTCAGTGCTCAGCGGCAAAGGGCTGTACTTAACGAGATGCGAGGCGAATATGCTTAGGGACATAGCATTGTACAATAATGTATCATACTGATGAAGTATACTCTACATCAACTGACGAAGTGCTCTCTGCATCAACATTTCGAGGCTCGCTGAGAAAGCCCCTTTCCTAAACAGGCTCCACAGTCCTAACTCCAGCCCTCGCAGGACTCGCCGGCAACGCAACACCTCCTTCCAACCTCATGTCTTTCATAGCCTCGACCATCCCACACTGCGGACTTGTCTCTCTACTACCCGCAGACCGCTCACCACTCACGGGCCTCGAAACAGTTCCCTTCTCTCTACTCAAAACAGGCAGCGAAACTTCTTGCGCTCCCAGCGTCTGCTTAATATCCTCCAACAACAAATCCATAGGACAAATATACGTCCTCCCTTGTCGACTCGCAAGAACATGTCCACAAACTCTTCCATCCTCATTACTGATCACCCAAGCACCAGAATCACCTCCAATTCCGAAGTTGGCCGCTGTTATCGTCCAACTCGCACTAAAGGTGCTTCGACCATGGATCTTGACGAGTTCCATTGTACTTGATACAATACCACTTCCCAGTCCTGAAGTTCGTCCGAGACAGTGGACTTTGGCGTGTGCGATGTCTTGACTTGCGAGGATGGAAGTAGGGTAAGAGTTCCCGTGACGATCACCTCCTTTGCGACAGAAGCGTGTGCCGCCTTTTATGATGTTGTAGGTTGGGAGGCGGGGAGGTAGGAGTTCGAAGAGCGCCCAGTCGATTTCTTGGGGGAGTGACTGAGAGATGGATTTGAAGCCTCCTTCGTGGGACTTCAGGGTTCGACGAAGGCCGGAGGAGGCGTGGACTTGGCCGAGCCGGTAAGATAGGAGATGGTCTTCGTCTATGCCGGAGTCTTCTTCCTCTTCTTCTTCCTCTTCTTCTTCCTCTTCTACGTGAAGGTCTAGATCGATGGCGTCGTCGAGGGCGGGCTGAGTGATGGCGATTTCTTCCATGTCGCCGGGGAGGAGGCCAGGACAGTCGCCTGCCGTGTCGTTGGAGAAGAGCGGTTCGTCGTCGGAAGAGTGCGCTGATGGTGGCCGAACAGTGCTGAGGTCGTCGTCTTCTGTGAGTGTGTTAGCAAGGGATCTTTCATCTTTATTTCAAGGCGAAGCATTTGTGCGACAGACGAAGGAGTGACTACACTACGACACGGGCATCTGAAGGGTGGCGGGATATATGTCTTCAGCTAGATAGGACCAAGGTGCCAGCACATACCTGACTCGCCCTCCGAGCTACCAAGGCTCGAGCTATCGTCGTCATCATCTTCCTCATCGTCATCGTTGGCATCCTCATCATCGGAAACATCTTCTGGTTCCAACATGTGATGCACGCTCATACCATACGGCTTTCCATCTATCAACACGATTCCGCCAAATGATGCCGGTGGTAGGTGTTCTTCATACCTGAAAGCGCCTATAGATGCGCCGCAAAGTGGTCGTTCCTGGTAGTCTGGGTTGACGGCCTTCTCGACATTCGGATCGCGGTAAGGTGCCATGCTTCTCTCTGCGGCTTCCAAAGCCCGCTCGCGTCTGGATTTTCGGCATCGCCGAATTTCGCCTTCTTTCTTTACTCTGATATCATACATGCTGGGATCATATTTGAGATGACGCTTGAGGGCATGCTTGACTTTCGAAGTGGACTTGCAGCCGATGATCAGCGTTGGTTTTGCTGTAGCCTTCGACTCGCCGTAAGGACACAACCTTATCGAACAGCTTTCTTTCGAGTGTCGCAAAGCCTTGGCAACTAGGGCATTCATTTGGAAGCACATGGTATTCTGCCAATGGTCAAGAATGTTTTGTGGCAATGGCACATCAGGGAACTCTGCTCGCCTGCCATTGGCGAGCTGCTCAGCTTCCTCGTCCATGCTTGCGCGAGTCGCTTCGGCGGCTTGAAGCTTTTGCTGCCTCATGGCCTGACACTGTCGCCAGCGCTGTTGGATAAGGGTAACTCGTCGCTTGAAGTCTCTGATGGATGGCTCTGGTCTGGAGTGCCACTTCTCCATGATTTGTTCTTTCACTTCAGCCAGACCAGGTCTTGTCGACACATGGCTTGCTCTTGAGCCTTGTCTAGACAGCTCCGGATCAGTGAGAGTCCTGCCAGCAAGTGGTGACGGGGCCGGATAGGAAGAGTGACGATGGGGTCGAGCGGCTGATTTGCCGGACATCGACCTTCTAGGCTCAGCCGTCTCAGACAGCTGTTTGGCCAGTGAGCTGGCTTCGGATGGTCGGCGTATCGCATGTCTTCTTCTTGGCGACCTATAGCTCTGTGTGGGTGACGAGGGCTGTGAGACAAGCTCGGATGCCGGGATCAGCTCAGTCGATGAACCGACGTCGTCAAGCAAGCTGCATCTTTTGAGGAACTGCAATAAGAGACCGTATGCTCCTTCGGCAGTCAGCCGCGAATTGTCCATATCGTCGGACAGCCTGAGGCATGTCTCAACAGCACGCATGTATGCCGAGCCGCACTTGGCAGCAAGCTTGGGGATCCAAATCTTCTCGAGTCGGAGCTTGAAATCAGCAAGCGTATATTTCGCTTTGTAGAGGTCGCCGATGGGTGTCCAAAGACCAATCTCGAGAAGGATTACACCAAGTCCATAAAGATCAAACTTGAGATCCACGGGGAATTCTCTGTCAACACCATTTGGCTCGTCAAGCGGATGTCGGTAGATATTGAAGTCTGAGGCTCGGTTGACGCCTTCTATGTTGGACTTTGAGAAGAGATCGAAGGAGGCCCAAAGTGGTTTGCGAAGCTGTTCGAGGCGATTCGTTTCGGTCTCATTCTCGGTAGTGGTAAAGATGACACTGCTATTGTTGATGTTGCCATGAGCCAATTGGTTGGCATGGAGGGAATGAAGCTGCTCCGTTAACCGCAGGGCCATACGAAAACGATGCTCGAGTGCTGGTGCGGGCACTTCGGTTGCTGAGCTTTGCTGTTTGTTCGCTTTTTGCACAAGCTTGAGAAGACTTAGGGGCGCCAGTGGTTCCGTCGACATCCCAGTCTGCAGCTTGTTTTGAATAGTATATGGTAGATCGTAAACGAGGCCAATGCGAGGCTGATCGGAATCTTCGAAGTAGCCCAATAAGCTTAAGTTAGTCTGTGAGTCGGCACGCATTGGCTGGAAGAACGTAGCCAGAGCCTCAAGTCTCTGGAGAGGCGGAGGCACTCCAGTCGCTCTGTAGGTAGCATCGTAGTTTGCATACTCCACCAATACTGGCACCTCAGGCGCCGAGCTTGCAATGGCAGATTGCACACTCTCTGATACTCTACTCCGAACGAGCAATGCTACCATGCGAGTAGTAGATGGTACACCCACAGCCTCGTATGGTGGCGGTGTTTCGATAGGCAGCCGAAGAGCGGACAGCTCGATCCTCGATGGCAGGCCTGCATAAGGTGATAGAAAGGGTTTTGAGAAAGTCGGATTGACCAGTGTGGTTCCTGATGATGCGAAGCTGGCATTGTCGTAGATATGCTTCAAGGGCTTCTTCGATATGCTGGAGCTTGGCTTTAGTGGCTGTTCTATTGGGAAGTCGATAGGGTCCTCGAAAGTTGGGTGTTCGCCACGGGCAAGTGCTCGCCGGGATTGCGTAAGATCGTATAACGTGTCGATGGAAGTCGTCAGGTCTCGTAGCAAGTCTTCATATCGTGCCTCATCGAATACTGCAGGCCTTTGCGGGAAGGCTTCTCCTTCTTTGATGAGAGGTAAGCTTGCTGACTTGATCCGTTCGGCTTCCTCGGTCACCTCCTGGATGTTGCGTAAGACACTTTCGACTGTTTCTGAAAGTCCAGCCTTAGTAACTGCATCGTCAATATTCGCATCCGACCCTTTCTCGCCATCGCTCCATTCCAGCCCCCACGTAATCAGCCTGTCCTTCTGAATGCGATACTTTCGATGCAGTGACGTGTATTGGGCATTGGAAGCAGTCTGCACTTGCAAGCTCGTGAGTGCACTTCTCTTCGCATCGGAATACAATTTACTGAGATGTCCAGGCCGATGTATGCCGGGAGAATAGTGATAGCCCTCCATGTTGCTGTTGCCTCAGGCGCATAGTACTCGAGCGGGATCCGAGTTGCTCGCGGGATTCGTATGTCGTCCTGAAGCCGTCCTGGGTCGCTGTAGACGGTCGTGAAGACTCTCAGCGGTCTTCAGATTCAATGCGCATTATCGTGCATTGTGTTAGTGCGCAGAAAGGAGGGTCTTCAGACAGTTTGATTTCGGTCAGCCTGTAATTCGGTTGCCTGCTTTGAGATGGAAAGCGGCTGCCTTGGAGGCAAAGCCCAAACAAGGTTCGTCCCGAGCAGACCCCGAGCTCGCAGCACAAGATCGTCTTTCACCATTCGCATTGACACTGAGTGTTCATCTTTCGGCAGACTGTCAAATGCCTCGGATGGCGTTTCTACATCGTACAATTCACGCAACCCATCTGCCCAAGCGCCGTCGCTATGCTAAATGACCTTCGTGCAGTATTCCGGTACATGTTTACAATGTAGCTGCCTCCAGCCAGGACCTCGGACAGAAAGCGAGTACTGCTGACCTTGGCCCAGCCCAAGCAAAGAAAGATCCGCGTGCACTGCCGTTTCATATCACAGCAGCCTGGTCTCACGACCACATCTCGGCACTATCTGATCAAAACCTGCTCGCAGTCATCACGAACAGGCCAGGAGGCGTAGGCAGTACAATAATTTGATTCAACGAGTATGCTTTTCAACCAGAAGCTCTTGTGTTGAGAATCAACGCCACGATTAGGCTATAGACGTTCATTAGCAGTTGAAAGAGTGTCGAATGATCTTGACCACATACCCGTAAAGTCCCAGAACTTCTCCAAAAATGAGGATGAGCACCATGCCCACAAAGATCCGCGATTGTTGCATGTACGCGCGTACGCCCTGTGATATTGGTCAACCTTACAGATCCGTCGCCCCTCTTGCTTCAATCACATACCGAATCTCCAACAACGCCTATCGCATATCCTGCCGCAAGTCCTGTGAGACCGACCGACAGTCCGCAAGCAAGATGCATGCATCCATTGTATAGACTGTAGTGTTGGTCTGGCGGAGGCTTCATGTTTCCAGCTATTAACACAGCTACTACGAGCGCGTAGACTGCAATAATACCAGACATGACGACTGGGATTAGGGACTGTATTCAAGTGTCAGGCACTGCTCTTTCTGTGTATGACGTCCTTTATGTACCTTCATGATGAGATCTGGTCTGAAGGTACCAACATTCGCGATACCGATACCTGACTTCGCTGTGCCGTATGCTGCGCCGACACCTGTCCAACGTTCAGTATTGTGCATTCCCTTCACACTTCTATTATTCCCGTACATCCAAAGATCATGGCAAAAGCTATGCCACCCATCCCTAGGAAGGGCGCGAACTTGGGCGTGAGCTCCGAGTCCGCCATCGTGAGTGGGATCGCGAGTATAACGTTGTGACTATCGAAGTCTATGTGTGCGCAAAGTCGTGTGTGTGGTGGTCGATCGATGGTGCTGTGGCCGTGGATGGGTCGAAGTGGTGGCAGCAATGCATGTGTTCATGAGCTTGACTTGGGTTTGGCGGATGTGGAGATCGAGATCGGTTAGCGGACGGAGCCCCAAATCGACCAAGTAGACAATGCACTTTCTAGCTACTAACTTACCCACGCATTGCTACTATTCTACATCTTCTACACTTGCTAACTTAATATTACATTGTCTAGGCATTACATTATACCGGTATTATATTATATAGATATTAGAATCTATATTCTTTAGAATTACTACTATATATAAAGTAATCGATTTATCTTTTTATAACTATATAATCTAAAGCTATTAGAATTTAAAGAGTATAGAGTCTAGAGAGGATAGAATATAAAGAGTATAAAATATAAAGAATATAGAATATAAAGAGTATAGAATCTAAAGAGTATAGAATATAAAGAATATAGAATATAATAGATTTAGAAAGTATAGGTAAAGGAAATCGAGGATAGGAGATTATATAGGTAAAGAAATTTAAAGAGGATATAATTTAAAAAGAATAGAATATAAAGAATATAGAATATAAAGAGTACGGAATATAAGAGATTTAGAAAGTATAGATAAAGGAATCTAAAAAGAATAGAATCTAAAGAGGACAGAGTCTAAAGAGGATAGAGTCTAAAGAGGATAGAATCTAAATAGGATAATATTTATACTCTTCTTAATATATAGGTATTAGAATCTATACTCTTTAAAATACTTAGCCTTTAGAATATATAGATATTAGAATCTATACTTTTAAAAAAACTCGGATAGAGGAATCTATACTCTTTAGAATACTTAGATATTAGAATACTTAGTATTTAGAATATCTAGTTTTTAGATTCTATAGCCTTTAAATTCTATAGCTATTAATCTACCTAGCTCTTAAATTTACTATTTATAAAAACTTAGGAATTTAAAATTTTCGAAATCTAAGATTCTCGTAGTTTATAAAATATAAATATTAGAATATCGAGACTAGTACTTTATTTAGAGTTTACCCTAGATTCTAGTAAGGCTTAGCGAGAAACTTTAAAACTTCTCGGTCGTAAAATTAAGAAATTTTCGAGTTTTAGAATCTACTTTTTAAATAGTATAGAACGTAATTAATATCCTATACTTCTAAAAATCCTAAAGGCTCTAGTATATATATAGATCTATATACTATAGAAGTTTTATAGAATTTAGATAAGTAGTCGTAGAGGGATATACGATAATCTCGAAATTTAATCGGAATCTAAGAAAGTTGCATTATCCGCTTGGTACATTTGGTGCTCCATATTAGCGCGGTCTGTCGACTTGCAGACCACACTTCCAGAGAACAGACAGTCGGAGTAGCCGAAGCGACCTCCTCCCAACACCCTGACAGCGCCGCCGCATACCATATACTGGGCGGGACTCTCTCGCGTCCGCATATTATCGACCTCTACATAGCCTCTACAGCAGCATCAACAGCCATCTGGCCACCGCGTGCGTGCCGTCCCCGCCGGTCCAATTCTGTCCTGTGCTGTTCTGGCTCGCAGGGTGCGGCGGCGAGGTTGATGGGCCAGGCCTTAGCCGCATGCGCACGCTCTCTGGTCTGCAGACGCAGCAACACCACAGTCACAGCCAGCAATGGCCAATTACCCGCGCGACTATGGCCAGCAGCAGAACGTCAACCGCGATGCCGCCTACTCTAGCATCTTCGGCGCGGCACCTCCAGGCCAGGGTCGCAGCCAGACCATGACCAGCACCAGCACCGCTCCACCGCCTGCTGGCCAGTATATGCAACGCGCTCCGCCCGTCCGTCCTGGAGTGCAGCAGCCGAATGGGCAGGAGCCGTACATGAACGGACAGCCTTCACAGCAGCGACGCCCGCCTCAGAATCTGCCACAGCCAATTCGCCCTGACCGCGTGCCATATGGTCAACCACAGCGTCTCGATGCCCGGGGCCCGCCTCCCCCAGGCCAATATCAGCGCTCATTCACGCAACGACCCTACGGCGGTCCGCCCGGCCCTGCGCTCAACAGCGACGCCTACCGCACGCAATCACTCGCCTCAGTCCCTCGTCCACAGTATCAACCTCCGGGCAACAACTACACCATCTCCCCCGCGCACGCTTTCCGGCAGCAGCCTTACATGAATCAGAGCTTGGCGAGAACAACTGCGCAGGGAAGGGTAGTGCCGGACCGGCCGCAAGATGAGCGCACCATGTCCATGTCTTCGTATACGAGAGATCACGACTTCTCGCAGACTATGAGTGGAAGAGTGATACCGAACAGGAGGCGGGAGTCTGGAGAGACTGATACCACCATGACCAATGGCTTCCATCCTGATCGGACCTCCAATGGCTATACTGGGCAAGGTAGACATCCCAGCAGTGGTAGCTTCACTACTCAGGGATCTCGCACCATGTCTATGGCTTCTACTGTGGTGTCTCCATCTGAGGGCGGTCAAAGACCGTCCGTTGGAAGTGTGCAAGGCCCTGCGCGAACAGATAGCTCACGAACGGGTACTATGGTGGCACAAAAGCGACCTTCACTTGTATACGGTGCATTGCTATCGAATGTCGCGTCAGCATTCAGAGAAAGAATCGCTTTGCAGGAAAAGGAGAAAGACGGACTGATGTACAAGAATGCTTTCAGTGGCTACGAGGCAGTGGAGCTCATTGCCTATATCATTCGCACCTCCGACCGGAATCTGGCTCTCCTCCTCGGCCGCTCTCTCGATGCGCAGAAGTTCTTCCACGAGGTAGCCTACGCCCACAGATTGCGAGATTCTCCCAATGAGATATATCAATTCAAGGAGAGCATCAATGAAGAACCTCCGGAGGTCAACGGTGTCTTCACACTCTTGACAGAATGCTATTCTCCGACCTGCAATAGAGACAACCTATGCTACTCGATCGCGTGTCCGCGAAGGCTTGAGCAGCAGCAGAGGTTGAATATGAAGGTTTCGCCTGGTCTCAAGAGACAGACTTCGCAATCAAGCTTGCACGACGAAGCCGACAGCGAACAAAAGCTCTGGATCAACACTGTCTCCAAGGAGATTTCTGACAGCGTCAGCGATAAGGAGAAGAAGCGGCAAGAAGTCATTTCCGAAATCATGTACACAGAACGTGACTTCGTAAAGGATCTCGAGTATCTGCGGGACTTCTGGATCAAGCCACTTCGCATGCCAGACATCTCGCCGATCCCTGAGCATCGCCGGGAAAAGTTCATCCGAACTGTCTTCTCCAACTGCCAGGAAGTACACAGTGTGAACGCTCGTATGGCTCAAGCTTTGACCCGCCGACAGCAACAAAACCCGGTGGTGAGAAATGTCGGCGACATCTTTTTGGAATATGTGCCTCAGTTCCACCCGTTCATTCGATATGGTGCAAATCAGCTGTTTGGCAAATTTGAGTTTGAAAAGGAGAAAGGCTCGAATCCTGCCTTTGCACGCTTCACCGAAGAGACAGAAAGACTGAAGGAATCCCGAAAGCTGGAACTGAATGGTTACCTGACCAAACCTACGACACGTCTTGCAAGATACCCATTGCTTCTGGAAAACGTTCTCAAGAACACTGACGAGAACAACCCTGATATCAAGGACATTCCTAAGGCCATTGAGCAAATCAGGCAGTTCCTCAGCAGAGTCAACGAAGAGTCTGGAAAATCCGAGAACCACTTCAATTTGATGAACTTGAACGCTCAGCTGAAATGGGGCACGATTCCACACATGGACCTGAAATTGACCGAGGAGTCCAGACAGCTCATCTTCAAGAGCAATTTGAAGAAGAACGTGACTGCGGAACAAGCTGATGTGACAGCTTACCTCTTCGATCATGCTGTACTCATCGTGCGCGTGAAGACGGTGAACAAGAAAGAAGAGATTCGAGTATACCGCAAGCCAATCCCACTGGAACTTCTCCAGATCAAGGAAATGGATCACGTTCTCCCTAGAATGGGGATCGCGAAACGACCTTCATCCAGTATGATTCCAGGTGTCGGACGTGCAGCTGCAAGAGCTCCGGCAAATGAACAAGGCTATCCCATCACTTTCAAGGGTCTTGGCAAGGGCGGCTACGAGCTGACGCTATACTGCACCTCGCAGGTACAACGGGAGAAATGGATGGAGCATATCATGAATCAGAAAGAGAAGCTGTCTGAACGACACAAGATCTTCACCATGGCCAAGTTGACAGAGGGCTACTTCAATGCGACTGTCCGAGTGAACTGCTGCCGCCCGATTGATGGTGGTCGGAAATTGGTCATTGGCACGGATTTTGGTGTCTACATCTGTGATAGAAAGCCGAAAGACGCTTCTGTGAAGCCGAAGCGAGTCCTGGATCAGAAGATGGTGACACAACTGGAAGTCCTGGAACAGCATCAGATTCTGGTCGTTCTCGCTGACAAAGCTGTGTGCACATATCCTCTGGAAGCTTTGGAAGACGACAGCCCTGGCGCGCCCTCGAAACGTGGTCGCAAGATCTGCCACGCCAACTATATCAACGCGGGCATGTGTAATGGACAGACGCTGGTCTGCTGTGTCAAATCCACTTCGCTTTCATCCACCGTGAAGGTTTACGAACCTATGGACTCCATGACTAAGGGTAAAAAGAAGTCCGGATTCGCAAAGATGCTGGCCAGCGGACAAGAGGTACTTAAGCCGTACAAAGAATTCTACATTCCAATGGAAAGCAACAGCATTCACTTTCTCCGCAGCAAGCTGTGCGTGGGCGGCGCCAAAGGGTTCGAAATTGTCTCGCTGGAGACTCTCGAAACACAATCGCTCCTCGATCAAGCAGATACGTCGCTCGACTTCGTTGCCAGAAAGGAGAACGTCAAGCCCATCTATATCGAACGCAACACTTCAGAGTTCCTGCTCTGCTACAACGACTTCTCGTTCTATGTCAACAAGAACGGATGGCGAGCACGTGGCGACTGGAAGATACTTTGGGAAGGCAGTCCGAATGCATTTGCGACGTGGGGCGAGAAGTACATCCTCGCGTTTGAGCCGGAGTTCATTGAGATCCGCCAGAGCGATACAGGTGGGCTTGTCTGCATCCAGACGCATAAGAACATTCGATTCCTGCATCAGAGTACGAGAGAGGTAAGTCGGTGTCAATCCTCAGGTTGCACAACAGATTGTTGTTGTGCAACACAAGATAAGAGGTCCCTGATAACTGACCACCTTATGCAGATTCTGTTCGCGTACGAAGATGAGGTTGGTGATGATGTTATCGCATCGCTGGACTTCTGGGGTCGACCGGCATCTCCTCAGGCTCAGACCAAGTGAGCGGGAAATTCAGACCAGATGGAATGCGAGAAATTCGAATGCAAGATTGGCAGAGGAGTCACGCGCCACCGAGCCCAATATTGCGACAGCCCTACAGTAAGCGGCAAGTCGACGAAGAGAATCCGACAACCGCATACTTCTCGACAAAGAGCAAGTGGGCACGACGGAGGAAGAATGGCGCCAAAAGCGAGACCGCAGCATGTTGTTACTTCTTACAACTGTATTACCATAGCATCCTGCGAGAGATGAAGAAGATCAAAGAGAACCGACGGCCAAGCAAAACCTTCGCCAATTCACGCGCCGCGGGCGATTGGAATGGGGAGGCGAGAGGAGCTGGTTCCTCTCGGTGACGAAAGGAGAGTTGTATATATTAGCTATCTGGAAATGTTGGGTAGTAGTAGATGAGATAAGATCGAGCGACAGCAGGTTAGTCACCTGTTTGTCGTTGTAGTGAAATGAAATGATGCATCGAACGCAATCAATTGAAAATATGAAAAGAATCGGGATACAGAGTGCACTTTCACGTATTACTTTCCAAAACGGCTTTCTCGTGCGAGCATATGAGGTCGAAGTTTGCCCTCAGATGAGGAGTAGTGCTGAGTAGTTGAAGCGGCTTCCTCGTGCGAAAACACGAACACGAAAGCTGACTCCTTCCAAGCTCCTTCGGACTTTCTTCACGGCAGAGAAGGTAGCATTGCATATCAATGACCACTCCATACTGCTGCATGCTCGCGTCGGTCTTGTTCTTTCTCGTGATATATAGTAGCACTCGTAATTGAACAAGGGTATACGAACGCCACAGCGGATCTGTAAACGTTGCATGATTCTTATATATCCTGTTTTTGAGATTCGTTGAGAGGCGTCCTACACCTGATTCGGAGGAGCCCGTCTTGCCCAGCCATCGTCCTCGTACGCACGTGTTAGATCCACTGGGACATCCGATGGCTGAGTTCAGCGCCGTGGATGAGAGCGCTGACGAGCATTAATATATTTATTTGAGGGACCGTACTCGCAGATTCTCGTGATTTTGTATGTGGGTTGCTGCATCTATTTCTTCTTCATGTGAAATAATCGGCAATTTTTTGGAAGGAAGCATTGGAATTGGTTGAACCGGTGGATGTCGCAATCGGGGAGGAAAGCTTACTTTCTCGGCGTCGTCTTTGTGTGGTGATCTAATACGCAGATCTCAAACGCTGTTTCATTCTTCGTAGCCGTCTGGTGGACCAAGAAGTTCCATCCACTAGATCACTGCTACTGATGAGCTTTGCGCGTACACGAGGTCAGCTCTCTAGGTTTGTTTGGATATCCGACTGCTGAAGGACTTTGTGGTCGCAGTGAATGTCTGGCGCGTATCGAGCTTGCGTGGGTCTGTGCATTGGTCTTGCAACTCCTCACTCAATAGAGGTCTTTAGCAGGTTGTCTCGGAGTTGGTTACGGACTTCGCTTAACAACTACTTCTAACTAAGTCTTATCTACTATATCTACTATATTGTATATAGCTAATCGATTAAGAAGCCGTTTATCTTAATACTATAGTAGTATTATATTAGGAGGTATATATAGAAGTAGTATAGTAGTCTTAGTAGATAAGATTACTATCTCTAGTTATATTAAATATCCGAAGATCGCTCTATAGTATACTTAATAACAATACCTCTAGAGCCTC
>AWYD02004167.1:0-40216 GCA_000504365.2 Pseudocercospora pini-densiflorae CBS 125139 | reverse complement strand
ACTCTCTTATACTAGAAAGGAAGCCTACCGTATAGTCTCTAAGATAGACTACTAGTACTAGAATATTATAGAAGACCTATTTATCGAGGAATTTCTATATAAAGTCGAAATCTAGGTAGCTCTCGGCCTCTTAAAACGCTATCGCTATAGGGAAGTTGCGGCCTATATTCGTTACTCTAGACACTATAGATAATAGTAAGTACTTATTATTAGTATTAAAAGTAGTATTAATAACGACTATGTATCTACTAGTAAATCTACGTACGAATTTAATCTATTCGGGTATTAAGAATACGAGTTGTCTTAACTGCCTACTAAGCGGCTCTTAGGTCTATAGATCTAGGCGTATATAATAGCTATTATTAATAGTATAGTCTAGATTATCTAGTATAGTATAAACCTTCTCGAAGCGCTAAGTAGGAGTAAGTTAAGCCTTATCGAATTACCGTAGTATATTCTAATATTATCGTTTATTAATATCTAGTAGACCTTTAGTAATATTAAGCCGATTAATATCTCTACTTTTAATACTAGCTTACTTTACTACTATAGCTTTAGCGATAGCTTCTATATATCTAGACTAGCGCTTATTATATTTATTATAGACCTATAGGTTACGCTAAGCGATATAGGTATATATCTTGTATTTACTACTAGTACTATATAGAAGAACCTATATCTTATTATTACTACGAGTTGGCTACGGCTTATATATAATATTAATTTAATACTAGTACTCCTAATAGTTATAATAAGTATTTAGTTAGTTTATATAGTGTCCTTTATCGTCTATTACGTACCTATGTTCGTTGTCTAGTTTACGCTAGTTACGAGTATTAGAAGAGTAGTATTTATAATAAAGTCGTAATTTACCTAGTTTAGTTATCTTATAGATAACTATATATCTACGCGAGAAGTACTAGTTCCTAATACGTAATTTACCTTCTTCTATAGTATTAAAGACCTCTCCGTCGTATATATCTATTAGGTAGGTATATAGAAAGGCTAGAATAGTAGTATAGAAATTATACTATATATTCTTAGGTAGATCTAGGTATAGTTACTATCCGTATTCTAGTATTAGGTCGACATACTAGCGTATAGAAATATTGTCCGATATAGTAAAAGTACTTTAATACCTGCTAATTACGATAGGAAAGCGTCTAAGTTAATACGAGGCTATAGTATTAATATTCGTAGTAATATTATCGTAGAAGTATAAAATAAGCGGTATATTCGGAGGTACCTAAGGTTTAGGGAGAGGAAGATTCATGGGTTAGTTAAGCATTTGCTTTGAAATTGGCTAGCTATTTGATGGCCTAATCCTCTTCCCGACCCTCCGAATCTCCGCGATCGGCTGGGGACTGGGTGTTCTTGGCAGGTGTCCCCGATCCACTTTGGTCGTGCAGGTCCTGGCGATGGATCTTCCGGAGGAATCACGTATCAACTGGCACCTTTATGCACGTCTCTGCCTCCAAGCCGCGACCAGATCTCTGCTGGCGATGGCGATTTGTCGGCTGCGTGAGTGCTGTTGACAGAATCGAGGATGCAGTCGTTGACGCGCCAAAGCTTGGCGGCTTACTAAGTAACCAGAAATCGCGTCTTAGGAGACTCTAGACAACAGTCCTTCCACACCTCGAACATCCACCTTCTGATCTAAGAACGATGGTCCGTCTTCTTATCTAGAACAGATCTCGGTATCGCATGCGCTATTCTGAACACTCTCGATGTGGCCGGTCCAGCTTCTGGGTCAGTTCGACTTTCCGTGGAACCATCGCTCGAGTCTAACACAGTCGGGAACTGAGCAATGTCACTTTCTGCTCACCGGCATTGCACAATTCTCAAGTCCCAATCCTCGGACCGTCTATGAACAAAAATATGTCTTCAGGCAACTGCATTCTGAAGAAAACCGAGCGACCAAGCCGCACCAGTTTCGTCAGCCATTGGCCTCGCATTGAATGCGACCCCAGACTGTGGCACAACACCGGGCCTGCTCAGTCTCCAATTTGAGTTTGAGATCTGCGACTTGGACAAGCTTGTGCTTGTAGTATCATGTCGCCAACCGCTGGGCCCAGTCTATTTCGTACCTGTCTTCCGCTTCTGACCCACCGTCTCTGCAACGAGCAGGTCATGGCCAGTAGCATGGGCTACGTTCTCTTGCTATCACAGCCTCCTTTTCAGGAGAATCCCGAGGACTGAAGCACAGTTGCCTAATGGTCGTCACGTTGCAGCAGACGCAAACTATGCTTGACGAAGATGAGCTGTTTGATCGTGGTTCTGATATATGTAAGTCTTTTCTTCCTTCAAGACAACATTTCACCCGGACAGAACAACTCTGCAACCCTGGCATTAGATCTGCAGCCCTCTTGAATCCTTTCGCACCTTACTGCTGACCTCGCTACCACCCTTGACGACAAGCAATACCTCAAGACATGGCTTCAGCTGCAGAGTGCCCTCCTCTCTACCCGTACCATCCGAATCTGGTACTTGCATGTGTGGGTATTGGGCTCTTCACAGTACTAGCCGGCATACACATGACCCGAATGTTTATGACTCGAACTTGGGACAACATCTTCTTCGTTTTGGGAGGTCTCTGTACGTCTCTCAAGCCTGATTCGTGGGTTGTGCTACTGCTGACTTTCATGCAGGTCAAGCGACAGGATGTATCGCGCGAGCGTACTCTAGCAAGAATGCTTGCAGCAGAGCGGCATCTGCAGCTCAGGCAGTGTTACTTCTTATGGGTCCGACTCTATTGATGTTCACCATCACGTTCGTTCACACCACTTACATTCGAGCTCTCGGTGCAGAAAGTCGAGCTTGGGTGCCCGTTCGATTTCAGCGACCAATCTATCTTGCAGTAAACGTAATATGCTTCATCATTCAGATTTGCGGCGGAATAGACTTGGGCGTGGCTCAAACTCGTTCTCTAGCAGAGCTGGGAAGCAAGCTCAAGATCGCAGCCTACGTCACTCAGATGGTCTTCTGGGGCTACATTCTAGCTGAGAACACTTGGATCACTGTCCGCCTCGGCATCGCCATTAAGAAAGCTGAGAAGGCTACGCTAGAGCCCGTCTCAACGCAAGGCACTACATCGAGCGCCATCCTTTCTGTCAAGGAGCGATTCCCACATTACAAACGCTGGAGTCAGCTCTTTGGACTTTCAATCTCGATTATTGGCTTTGGACGGAACCTTATGCGTCTTACTGAACTGGGAGTCGCGTTCTTGCAGGACAACGAATGGACCAGCTATGCATTTGACATCTATCAGATGGTAGTGGTCATGGGAGCCTTGGCGGTTTGGTATCTGCCGGGCAAGGTTGATGACGTTGCAGAATCTCGGGCAAGATATCAGCATCTTGAGATGGAAGTTCCCAAAAGCACATTGGAGGGCAGATCCGTCGAAAGAGACAATGGCGTCTTCAACACATACGAAGTCAAGCCAAGTACACCTAGAGCTTGGGTTTGAGCGGGTACCCGATAAGGCTGTGATATTCCACACAGCATGGGGTTTGGCATTTTCAGGAAGGTTGTGTGCTTGGGATATCCTGTACAACTACTGCAGCGGCTGTGATAGAGATCTTTCAACAAGTAACGATTCTGCTGAAAGCTCCGTGATACAAACCCTACAAGCCCTGCAGAGGGCACCGCCAGTTTGGTCAACGCATCCGATCTTGGCTGAAACATGGATTCTGCAGAGCATCGACCTGTGGTTCTGGCATTTCTGGTCAGCGAGGGCGAACATCGCGAAGTCATGGTATCCAAGCGATGAGCCGTACGTCGTATCGAACAGCACAATGATATATTACTGGCTTTCACAGCCTGCAATCAACTCGCTCTCAACCAGCTCTTGCACATATCGACCCGACCATTACTAGTAGAGACCCAACAACATGCCTTCTCCAATCGTCAATCGGAACGTGCAAACAACGCTCAGATACCATGATCCAGTACCAGGAAACTGGTTCATGAACGACTACAGGAAGCCAGATGCAAAGGACAAGATGAACGAGTTCGACGAAGCCGCGAACATATATCCCGTTCAAATCCAAGACGTACGCGGCCGCGAACAGGACTTCAGTATCTTTGACCACGGTTTCACCTACGGTCATGATCCAGTTCCAGCTTTGAAAGATTGCAAGACCGAAAAAGAGATTTTCGACCTCATGGTCCCGCATACTGAGGAACTGGTCGCCAAGCTGTAAGTCATTCGAAGACTGAATATCATCGCCATCGATCTAACCTTTCACGAAACCAGAACCGGAGCAACAAGATGCATCTCCATCCCACCTCGCATCAGAAATGAAGCATCCGGCGACCGAGCCAAACTCGGCAAGACAAAAGGCCCAACAGTCGACGTCCACTCCGACTTCACAATCGCCGGCGCCCTCCAATACCTCGCCCGAGACATCGTCGTCCCCGACGCCTCGGAGCGCGAAAACCTCATGTCCTCCGGCCGAGTGATGGTCATAAACGTCTGGCGTCCCCTGAAAACCATTAAAAAAGACCCTTTAGCCGTCTGTGACTGGAACTCCGTCGACCCCGAGAAAGATTATATTCGTCGTCATCATATTTTTCAAGATGGACACCAGGGTTGGACGGAGCTTAATACTGTGGTCTACAATGAGAAGCATCAGTGGTATTATTTGCATTTACAGAGTCCTGAGGAACCGCTTGTTTTTGTGCAGTATGATTCTTATAGGGATGATGGGATGAGTAATTGTCATTGTAGTTTTGTTGATGAGGAGTATAAGGATGAATATGTGAGGGAGAGTGTTGAGGTTAAGGTTTTTGCTTTTATTCCGAACAGGGATGAGTGATGGGGAGGTGAGAGGGACGTGATCTTGTTCCGTTGCTGATAATGTGGACGATTCGATGTCGCAGTGTATAGGATTTAGAATGAAATTGTTGTCGATGCCTATGAGGACTTCCCTCCTTCATATGCGAATCAGAATTGCCGTTTCGGGCATCCCGATGGGGGCTGCTTGACGTCAGCGAAATACCAACATTGGATTCACAGCAGGCACAAAACACAATTCTTCTTGTCGTGATGAAGAGGGAAAGCTTGAGAAAAAGGCAGTCACGAAGACATGGAAGAAAAGCTCATAGCATCATTGCAGAAAGGGAAGGGGCGACAACTCGGCCCATGAAGTCATCGTCCAGCACCAAGCAAACAGGATTCAACTTGCCCAGCCAACAGCCATTGCATCAAAAATATATGACTAGCTTCACCTCGCATCTCTAGGACTTCACGATCAGACTCTCCCTAGCCATACCCAATCTTCAGTTTCTGACAGTTACCGATTTTCAAAATGCCCTCCACCCTAGAAATCGCCCTGAAAAACGACTCCGACCTCCCAAACCTCCACGCCTACATAACCGGCATCGCAATCCAACAAGGTGGAAAACGCTGCCTCCTAAAATCCAACGGGCGCGACCTCTACTTCCCCTCCGAAGTCTCAGAAATCGGCTCTCCCCTCCAAGAATCCTGCGCGATCCCCCTCGGACCCCCAGGAAACACAACCACAATAACAATCCCACAAATCGCAGGCGGAAGGATCTGGATTTCGGAAGGAGAACTCACGTTCCTATTAAACCCTGGAGGACCAGCATTAGTAGAACCTTCTGTCTTGAACCCGTCAGATCCTAATGCTGGAGTGAATTTTGGGTTTGCGGAGTTTACGTTAAATGATGCGCAATTATATGCGAATATTTCGTATGTGGATTTTGTTCCTAGGATTCCGATTGCGATTACTTTACAGCAGAATTCGGGGGAATTGCAGCATGTGGCTGGGATGCTGCCTGATGGGTTAGATCGTATGGCTGAAGGGTTGAAACAGCAGGCTGGGAAGGATGGGAGACCTTGGGATAAATTGATTGTGAATCGGGATGGAAGGAATCTCAGGATTTTGAATGCTACGCATGGTGGTGCTGTTGGGGCGAATTTTGATGGGTATTTTGAGCCGCTGGTTGAGGAGGTGTGGAAGAAGTATGATGGGAAGGATTGTAAGTGTAGGGTGAATACTCAGGCTGGACCTGGTGTACTTGAAGGACATGTCAATCATGCTGGAAAGCTGAAGATTGGGGATGAGGAGTTTGACAAACCTTCTACTGCGGATATTTTGGGTTGTAATTCTGGACCTTTTACGACGGGACCTTCGCCGACGAGGAACGCCATTATTCCGAGACTGGCGGCTGCGTTTGTCAGATCGTCAATTATTGAGACTGAGGATCACCCGTCTGAGCCTTCGACATTCTATAATCGAGATCCTACAAACCATTACGCGCGGCTGGTGCATGAACACAATGTCGACAAGAAGGGTTACGCTGTGAGTGGACGCAACAGTCGAGCGTAATATATCACCGGTGTGCCTGCTGACTTGGAAATAGTTTGCCTACGATGATGTACAGCCTGACGGCGGTGACGATCAATCTGGGAAGGTCAATGCTGGTGATCCAGTCCTCTTCACAGTCACCGTTGGCGGCAAGAACGCACAAGCCGGTAATGGAGGCGCTGCGGCACCTCACCTACAGCAGCAAGGAGGCTACCAAAGAGGACCGCCTCCGCCGCCACCTGGGACGGATGGTTCGCAAGATCAAAATCAAGGTGGACATGGCCTTGGCGGCAAGCTGTTTGGACTCGCAAAAGACAAGGCAAAGGGCTTCATGCATCGGTAGAATCGGGCCTGATCAATTTGCATGTGATGCCTCGATAGTTCTGTGTTCGGTGCAACACACTACGAAGAACGGAAAAGGTCAGTGCCTGGCGGCTGACTCGCTTCTTCTGTAAGACATTTCCCTGAAAATCGTGTGGTTCAACCAGGATCTCTCCGGTGTACTTCTTGTGAACTCGACCCATTGGCAAGAGGCCATTGGCTCAGCGATCCAGGGCCAGGGAGGTACAATAGCTGGTAAAGGTTGGATAAAGTAGATGCAGTCAGCTCCCGATCTTCAGCTATTATGTTCGAAATGTTCCACGACGTCTTTTGGTCTCACCAGTCAAGAACAAAGACCGGTGAAATCGACATCTGTCACAAAATGCCTCGTTCTAATGTCTTTCTGCGCGAAGTAAATTTTTCTGCTGCTTTTGATGTTGGGCATCCGCTGAGCGCGTGTGTTCCGGGTCTGACCGCGCCAATGTAGTGTTCGGTAAGTAAAGGCGACTGCAAGGATATACCTTACCTGTATCGCGATCTTAGCATGGTGAGGTACAGGTAGCCGAATCTTTGCACGGGAAAAGTCTCCGTCGTCATGGTATCAATCCTTGGACCGGAAGTAATATGCTGCAAAATGGCCTCGTGACAGCAGGAAAAATCATCCTTTCGTCCCATGTATCGTGATGTGGCAGAAGTCAATGGAAGACACGCCAATTGTGCCTTGGTTGCCAACGCATAATGGTCAGAGCGCCAAACTAGAGTGTTCATGCAATGTAAACGGCGCCGAGAATTGCTGTTCCACGTATCGAAGAGGCCTGCTTGCTAATGTCGGCGTTGCTGTCTTTTCTAGCAAAGCTGCAAATGGTTATTCTCGGACAAAAAGTTTGGCCTCTCATGCATGTCGAGTAGGGACCGATTGGCCATGCTAGCTCGGATGTTTGGCCATTGGCAAAGAATCGACCAGCAAAAAAGGCCCAAGTTCACGGGCGAAGGACGTTGCAGAGGCATCGATGAGCTGAAGTCAGGGCAGTACGTGTCAAGTGTGGTTCATCACCAGGCTAGTTGTATCGTGTGCTCGCAGGGTGAAGAAGAGCTGTACTCAAGAAATCCAGTGGTTGTCGGGTGTCACGCGGTCGAAGGGCAGAGACTAGTGCTTTGTTTTGGTGGCAGGGAAGGGTTGCAAGGATGTGGTTGTTCGGCAACGTGCGTCACAGAGCTTTGAACGATGAGGTGCATTATCGATGGGCGATCATCATGAGCGCTTTCTCTTTCTCCCACAGAAACCCCTCATCATCATCATAAATGCGAACACTGCACAGCAGCATTGCCTGAGCAACCACTTCTATGCCCACCGACACCGACATTAACCACACCGCCGACCCCTCCTTCATCGACGTTTCTTGGTTCTGAGCCCCTGCTGCAAGGTACCGCTCGAGCTTGAAACGGACTTTCATGTGCCAAACGTCATTCCCTACACCACGCGCGCTGTCTTAAGCGGCCCAGCTTTCTAGCCAGCAACACACAACTCTATCTTCTCCATTTTCCAGCTTCGACTCCAACATGGCACAGACTGCTCCTGCTCAGAGTCCACCTTCTTCGGGTCCTAAGAGGCCTAAGGGTAAGCTGCTCGCATCCCTGCCAGCCTTGTTTACCAAACAGTGCAAGAAGACTAAGGCAAGTCCACAGGTATTCTCAAGAACTCGAACTCGTACCAGTACACGTCTCCCGATGCGCGCATAAGCCCGACTTCTGAGCAGAGGCCGAGTTTCAGCAATCACGATGGCCAGACTGATGGCAGACCTGCTATGCCTCCACGTGAAATGTCCGAGAAGGAGATCACGCAGATGAATACGGAAGCAAATGCGGGCGGTCATCGACGCAACAGCAGTAATCCACGTGGTAGCATCAGCCGCCGACAATCTTCGCAAAATGGTGACGACGGCCATCCACCCCACGAGGGTGAGATGCGGCTAAAGTGGGACGAGGCTAATCTCTACGTGAATGAGAGCCAGATGGGCGGCAAGATGAAGATCGACGAGCCGAAAACGCCGTTTGCTAGGAACTACGACCCGGCCGAAGACGAAGAAGAGATCGAGAACATCAATGCCGAGGAGCTTGCAGTGGACGAACTCGACATGAACAAAGCAAGACCACGAGGCAGGAAGACATCTGGGTCTGGCGCACGTGAAAGCGAAATCCCAGATATCGATCTTGGTGAGCCAGAAATGGATCCACGAAGTCGTCGTGATAGCGATGGCGAGCGTCGTGTGACTGTGGACAAGCAAGCGGACACTGATCCGGGCCATCACGGTGAGGAGAACGAGTCTGACATGAGTCGCGAGGAACTCGCAAAGCACCGCAAGTTTGAGGAGATGCGCAAGAAGCATTATGAAATGAAGAACATCAAGAATCTATTGGGGTCGGTATCACCACTTACCTCAGTTCGTCAATGCTGACCTCTTACAGCCATCCCGAGCAACTCGATGCGCTGGAAGATGACGATGATGATATGAAATCGTGACGAATGAGAAGAACTTTATGTATTGACGAAAACAGTCAGTATTTGGCGAGGTAACCTGACCAGCCAACGAAGCATTCAGCATGGGCGTAGGCGTTAAGAGAAGCATGACCTGGAGTAGGGGATATGGAGGATTTGGCCAGCCTGTGCACAACACTTCCAGGCTTGGCGCAGCATCCAGGGCGCTGGCAGAGACGGAAGATTGGGTAGCGCGAAGTTTTCGGCACCATGAGAACAAAGAGCATATGATAGCTACGCTACTACGAACAAGAGGAAATCTCACCACCAATAGGAAATTCACGCGGTTACCGCGCATGCGCATGCACGATCAAGCAGCAAATACCAATTTGGTCTTTTGCATAGCTACCCCCGGGATTACAAGAGCATCTGACTAGATTTTTACAGGCTCGTTTACCTGCAGCATCGGTCGGCATGAGAAAGTGTATGCGGCCCGAGAAGAGCAGCAACCCATGTACATTTTCTACACCACGCTGAGAAATCGTTGTGCAAAGATGCTCTTGTGCCGCTTCTAAGCACCATCGCGCCGGGAGGTAGCGTTGTGGAACGTAAGACTTACTGTGGTAGCTCAAAGCCTGCAAGCGCTTCGTCTACTTGCAGCATATCCCGGCAAGTGAACAGACGACCATACGAGAAGAGGTGCAATCAGAGGAAGAGAGAAGTGCTACTGAGATTCATCGTCTCATTGGCAGGCGCAAAACTCAGCGCCTTTCCATTCCACAACACAGTCCGTAGTCTCTCTACAGACTAAACCTCGTCCTAACCTTCTCATCCCCAGCCTTCCACTTCCACTCCTGTCCACTAGCATATTGTATCCCCTTATCAACCCTCCTCAACTTCATCGTAAACCTAGGTCCCAACTCTTGTAATCCAACTCGAATATCTTCCGCTCCATCAACTTTCTTCCCGTCAGCACCCTGAATACTCTTCTCGGTTGTTTTCTTATCACGAAAAACATATCTATGCCTTCGCAGAAAAATATAATCTCGTTGATTATGTAGTGTGACTACTTGACGGCCTACGATTTCCGGTCTTTGAGGGAATAAGGATTTGAAGAGGTGCGCGGCGAGGAGACCGAGGGGTGTACGGAAACCGTTTAGAATTAGCTCGGGGTAGTGGTTTGTTGGATTTCCGTGGCCGGGGAGTTTATTGCCGGGAAACCAGTTTGAGATTGAGAAGTGGAACATTGGACCTTCGGGGAGGTGGACGATGTCTATGCCTTTGGGGCGTTTTAGGTCTTCGTTGAGGATTACGACGTGAGTGTAGCCGCGGTCTTCGTCGGAGGCATATTTACAGATTTCGCGGATGCTGTATTTGTAGGCGTGGGCGTGGGCTGTGCGGCGGATGTAGTTGCTGTTTGGGAAGAGGGTTGTGAGGAGTTGGGCTTCGGTGTGGAGGGTTGAGTTTATGGATGTTGTTATGAGGACTTTTGGGTCGCGTTGCTCGGGTTCGAACAGTCGTGGGAAGCGTGCTTTTAGAGCTTCGGGTCGTACTGTCATGTCTGTTGCTGTGGAGGGCGCGACACTTGGTGCTTCGCTAGGTGCGCGGTCGGGCGGTAGATGTGATTCTTCTGCGTCTTCGTCTTCGTCTTGGCCTTCATTCTCCGATTCTGAGTCGAGCATACTGTCATGGTCGTCGTCATCTGCAGCAGCTTCCTGAAGCTCTGCCTCGTCAATTTCATCGTCTACATCCTCCTCTTGCTCGGCATCGTCTACCACGCTTTCCAGCTTCCGTCGCTTCGGATCAAGCATGTTGATCGCCTTCCCAAGTCCGACATCGTCCTCGTCGCCTGAGTCTATGTCGTCCCATGTCCGCTTGTTGTCTATCGTCTGCGGCACATTCTTCGCCTGTCTTTGCGCTCGCAAGTGTGGGTTCTTATCCTCGTGTCGCCGCCGCCTTAATCGATCGTCTCGTTTTGCGCTTTCCTTTGCCTTTTTTGTCTTCAGATGCTGTTCCTGCCTTTTCTGCTTATTCGCGATCTTGGTCGGATTGAAAGAGCCCATCTTCGCCCACACAAAATCTTTTCGCAATGCGGCGATCTTTGGACCTTGAAGATGGATTGCTTCCAGAAAAGTTCCAAAGACCCTGGCACGCCAAGATCTTTAGCGGAACTCGCGAAACTCTTTGGAGATTGAAACACGCCAACGACACCTGGAAGAGTCACATTCGCTTCTTCTAATCGACACAGACAGAAGCATACGCCGACGACCCTGTCAATACCGAAAGCTGTGCCCGATTAACACTCTTTGGACGCTGCCTTCGAAGACATTGACACCGAGCGGGCATTCTCTGACTCAATTCTCTCCTTTATTGAATGCCCTGCAACAGGCTAAGAGTCACGGGCTTCAAATTAAGGCACTTCTTCAACCTTTCTAACACTTCTGTTGGCGCATCCACATCTTTTGTCTGGCAGCACAGGACTGAAGGAAGATTCATCCCGGCTTGGAAGCAGTTCTCCACGACAAGCGGACTGCAAAGATTTCAAGTACCTCTTCGAACGAGAAATACGGGAACAACATCCAATATGGCTAGTGAATACAAGACTTTGTCTGGCGGAGACTTTGATCGCACTGCCTTCGAGTCACTACTGAGACGAAAATGCTTCCTGTGGCAGTCCTTTGAGCCATACGGAGCCACCAAGGGTCTTTTCGACTATGGCCCGCCACTGGAGACGATTGAGGCGGAATTTGTGAACATCTGGAGAGACCATTTTATTCGTACCGAGAAGATGATGGCATTGAAGTGCTCAATGCTTACACCTTACAAGGTACTGGAGACCTCCGGCCACGTTGCCAAGTTCGCGGATTACATGTGCAAGGATCCAAAGACTGGCGAGATTCTGCGCTCAGACCATCTGATCAAGGATGTCATTGAGACGCGCTTGAAGGGCGACCGTGAAGCTCGTGGCGAGAAGATCGAGGAAGACGCCGAAGCTGAGGCAAAGAAGAAAAAGAAGAACAAGAATGCCGCCAAGACAGCTGTCAAACTTGACGATGCTGTTGTCAAGGAGTATGAGCATCTCCTCGCCACCCTTGACGATCAGACTGGTGAAGATATGGGCGCGCTCATCAGAAAGCACGATATCCGCAATCCATCCTCCGGTAATCAGGTTGAGGACCCAGTCTCGGTAAACCTGATGTTCCAAACACAGATCGGCGCTTCCGGCAAGGAACCGGCATTCTTACGGCCAGAGACAGCTCAAGGCCAATTCCTTTCTTTCCAAAAGCTCCTCGAATATAGCGATGGTCAATTGCCATTCGCTTCCGCCTCGATTGGCTACTCCTTCCGTAACGAACTGTCCCCTCGATCTGGTCTACTGCGCGTGCGAGAATTTTTGATGGCAGAAGTTGAGCATTTCGTTGACCCACTCAGCGGCAAGAAGCACCCAAAGTTCGATTCAGTACGAGATGTGAAGCTGCCGCTCCTTGCTCGTGATGTGCAACAAGCTGGTGGCTCAACGCCATCAGTGATGACCATTGGCGAGGCTGTTGACAAGAAGGTCGTCGATAATGAGACTCTTGGTTACTTCCTTGTTCGCATCATGCTCTTCATGGAGAGAATTGGTATCGACATGAAGAAGCTTCGTTTCAGACAGCACATGGCCAATGAGATGGCTCACTACGCAGCTGACTGCTGGGATTGCGAGCTTTTCAACTCATACGGCTGGATTGAGTGCGTTGGCTGTGCTGATCGCAGCGCGTATGACCTGAGCGTGCACGCCAAGGCCACTGGCGTCCCCCTCGAAGTGCGTGAGAGACTAGACGAGCCAAAGAAGGTCGAGGAGTGGATCGCACAGCTCGACAAGAAGAAGTCTGGCCCCAAGTTCAAGAAAGACGCTGGCAAAGTGCAAGCTGCTCTCGACAGCCTCAGCCAGGAATTGAAGGAGAAACTTAGCATTAGCCTACAGAAGGATGGCAAAGTCGAAGTTGATGTGCCCGAAGTGGCGAATGGCAAGGTTGAGCTTGAGAGCGACATCGTCAAGATCGAGAAGGAGACACGGACGGAGACTATGCGTACCTACACACCGAACGTTATCGAGCCATCTTTCGGTATCGGCCGCATCCTGTACAGCTTGATGGAGCATGTCTACTGGACGAGAGATGGCGATGAAGCAAGATCTGTGAGTACCACATTCTACGAGAAAGAATGATAATGTATGCTGACTATCTCCAGGTGATGTCCTTTAAGCCTTCGATCGCGCCTGTCAAGGTCTTGGTCGTCCCGCTTCAGAAGGACGCCAAGTTCGCGCCACTTCTGCGAGAGCTTGAGCAACGTCTTGACGATGCCGCACTCTCGTTCAAGGTCGATCAATCTGGTGTCAGTATTGGTAAGCGATACTCTCGCAATGACGAGCTGGGTATCCCATTCGGTATTACTGTCGATTACGAGAGTTTGGAGGGCAAGGGCTTCACCCTTCGTGATCGTGACTCAACGAAGCAAGTGCGCTCTAGCCTAGACGACATCATTGGCTCCATTAGCCAAGTCGTTGCTGGCAAAGCCACTTGGGCAGACATCCAGAAGAAACTGCCGGCATTCGAGAGCAAGGGTGCCGATGAATAAATTACACAGGTAACATGACGATGAGGACAGACTAGAGTTTCTAGGGCTGCGGAGACATGTTAGTAACCGTCTTCCTCCCGTAGATGGGCACTATCGAGGTGTCCTACATGTCTGCGCAAATAAAAAAAACTTATTTACTGGAAGTCGAGCACGCCGTTCGGCTGCTAGACTTTCTTTGCAAAGCCTGGACCCCATTCCGCATATGATATGCTAGTTAGTGCTAACCCGGAACAGGTGCCTCACTCAATCTAGCTCACATGCGATCGATTCGGTTCTCACATGCAGACTTGTCGCCTTGCGGTCCGTGCGACGCGTTGCGACATCTGTAAGTGCCAAAGACCCGACAGCTCAGTTCATCACTCGACATTCCGCGCACATCGCTCAACATGACCTCGATCGCTTCAGGCACCTCGAGAATCTTAAGTACATCGAACGGCCCGATGCACGCGGACTCGCAAAAGACACTGGCAAACAGCACCAGTTCCGCTAAGGACGAGAACATGAAATCGCACCTGCTCAGCCTTCCAGGCGAGTTGCGCAATGAAATCTACCGCCTTGTCACTGGACGCATATGGCTCAGAAGATCCGAACTTGCTGCCTGCGCACTTCTTCAAGTCTGCAGTCAGATACGAGAAGAGGTCTCAAGCATCCTCTATGGCGAGTCTTGTGTACTAGGCCAGGTCGAGGGCGGCGACCATCGCTACACGACAGACTGGGTGGAGTTCATGGGCAAAGACCTGGCACGCAAGATCAATTATTTTCACGTCAACTACCTCATTAGTCCAGAGGAGATCGACGAATTGAAGAAGGTGGCGGGATCCTCGTGGTATCCTGCGGAGATATATCAGAAACACTTGGAGTATTCGGCATTCCTACTCGTGGAACAGTTGCAGGACCTTGGTGTCCGCACGAGCGTCATGCAGGGGCGTTACGATTTCAAGGATCCAGAGCAGGAGGAGACTACACGAAATATCTGGTGGGCTACTTATGATCTTGAGGACCGCTGGAATGATGCTGTCATTGCGTTTGGCAAAGCAGCCGCTCAGCCGGAGCGTGACGAAGCATGAAGTCGAGCGGCATGAAGTTGATGAGCTGTTGCGAGAGATCTTCCAGCAGTCTGAATTTGAAGCGGGAGACGACAAGGCCGTCCACTCTGAGTAGCTTGGATATCGATCGAGCGTCGGCCTGCTCATTGAGTAGCAAAGTCTGGCATGCAAACGTGAGCTGGACACATCAGTCATATACTCGGGAACCTAAACAAAATCATCACTATCAGCAATGAACACATACCAGTGAGGGAACACCACAATTTCAACCATCATTACTCCCACTCCCTTCCCTTCTCCCCTCAATCCCATCAAATCCTCCTCCTCGCCGCAATCTCCACAAAAGCATCCCCAAAACCCTGTCCGAAGCCACCGCCGTAAAGCTGCACATCCCTCATCGCATCTCCAAGAACCTCCAAAATCCTCCCCGCTTCAGCCTTCGCCTCTAGACTCTCAACCCTCTGCTGCAACACCCTAACTCTCGCAGAAAACCACTCCAAATGCATAGAATTCGTCCCAACCTTATCCCTCAACTCATATCTCCAACTCCCTCTCTCCTCAATTGACGTTTCGCACCAAGTCTTGATATTGGCGTAAACATCACTGCGACATTTTTTCAATTGGAAGCAGATGATGAGATTGGGGTTTGAAATTAAGGTTTTTGATTCATCCGGAGGTAAGCTTTTGAGATAGGATAAGAGGGATGAGAAATTGAAGTCGACGATTGGGACTTTGAGTGTGGCGGTTGAGAGGAGGATAGAGGAGAATTCTGTGTTTGTTTGGTGGGAAGCTAAGAGGAGGGATGGGATCGATGGGCGTTCTGAGATTTTCTTTTGGTCGAGTTTCAGAGTCAAGGTCAGATCTCGAGCTATGAGTTCGTAGATTGAATTTCGGAGTTCTGCTGGTAGGTCGAAGAAAGTGGTACGTTTTAGGTTGTTTGAAGTGTCCGTGGCGGGATGGCTGGGTTGGATCTGTGGAATTTTGTTCTTGCTACTCTTGCGAAGGCGGGCCAGCATGGCGGTTGCTTGAAGGCGATTGATCGAGGACTTTGGGCTATTGATACTCAATCCTTCTGTCGTCTGGTAAAGTGAGGTGAGGAGAGAAGCTATCCGGATCTGGAAGGTACGTACCACAGCTTGGAAAGTACGTTCTAGCATAAAGGCAGTGGGAAGTGACATGAAAAGAAGTCCAGGATTAATAGCTTCTTTCGATGCAAGTCAACAACTCTTCTTCCATTATATGACTATCAGCGGCCGTCTCTTCTTGGTCCCATCACAACAGATAACTCAGAGCACTAAGCAGCAAGCAGCAAAGCTCTCGTTAATACATCAAATCATGAATCGAAAGAAAACAAGCAAGCGGAGCATAAAATAGACCAGTACAGCAACGAGCAAAAAAGCAGCATTTCCAAAACTGTCCTAGATCCTTCTCTTCGCGAGAGGAAGTCAAGCAGACGCCAGCTGAAGAAGCGTGTGCTTCTGCTTCCTCGCTTGCCGAGTGTTAATCCAAAACACGAGCGCACATCAGAACACCTTCATTACTCCTCCACAAACCCCATATAGATGCCAATCTTGCTCCCTCGTTGTTGCGTGAAATGAAGGAAAAAACACAAAAAGGCAGCCGTTCAATTATTACCCAGTAGCGCGCGAATGGTATCCTCCGTTTTCCCATGGTTGTCCATAATGCAATTGGTGTGAGATGCAATACAGGAGTTCGTTGAATTCGTGGGTCATCGATGGCGCGCGAGCTCCTATGGTGGTCTTTCTTCTCTACTTTTGTTTTTGTCATTCTCATATCGGTCGTCCGATCATAAGTGTTTCGTTAGTTCGACTTCGTTTGTCAGGGCGGCGTCGACATCTCGGACGTGTGTGCGTAGCTGTCGATTCGCTTGAAGGTGCTAGTTCATGCTGCATTGAGTCGTAAGTCATGCTTCGTTTTCGATGAGTGGTGCGGTGAGTGGATCCTTGGTGAGGTGATGTCTGCGGAAAAGGCACAGGACGCTGCTAATGCTCGACAGTGATTTCGGCAGCGCTGCTTTGTTGAGACAGCTCATCACTATTACGCTGCATGTGGCCGTTCTGCCTGCGAGGAAATCCACTTCCTCGTTCCGGGAGTGGTCCGCGAGGTTGACGCTCAGGTCCACCCTGCATTGCGCTGCGTGTTTGTGAGCGGTCGTCATAGTTGGTGCTGAAGGACCTGTTGCTTCCAATTGGACCTGGGTTCTCGCGATCCCAGGACGGGAATCCACGAAGGCCTCGCGGGCTGCCGGCGAAGCCAGGACCGCCAAGATTCATATTGCCAAGCCCGTTAATGATACCACTTGGATCAGATGGCAAGCTGGATGTGGGAGTCATTAGTGTAGGTGTGTTTGACTGCGTGCTGTCTCTGCCAAACTCCTGGAATCGGGCAACGTTGTTGCTGAGAGCGGCTGGAAAGCTTGCAGTCGATGGCACGGGCGAAGGAGTGTATGAGCGCAGATCCGCAAAAGACTTGGCAGATCGCAGCGGGTTGTTAGGACCGAGACCACCGGCAGGCTCGTGATAGCCGGTGAGATAGCCTGATGCTTGATGGCGAAGGTTGGGTACGCCACCACCATAGTAGTTGTCACGTACATCACTGAAATCGGTCGTGGCAGCACGGTTCAGGGCTCGTCGCTGATCAGTCTGGAGACCTTGGTTTGTTGGCATTGGTGGGCTCAAACGAGGACGACCCTCCTTGTATACATGCACGGCTCGTCGGTCGGCCTCGCCCTTGGACATGTGTCCCAGTCCCATGTGGTGTGCTAGAGTGTGCACAATGCGTCGCTCCGGTGGGGAGAGAGTCGGGGCGAAGACCAAGAGGTCTCGAGCGGGATCCTCCTTGAAGAGCAGCAGCTTAGAGTAGTGCTGTAACACGAGAGGGTCGTTCAAGTCGACATCTGTACTGATGCTTGGGTCGAATGAGGAGCCTGGGAAGTTCGGGCCAGGCATCTTGTGGTTTCGTGCAGACACTGGGGATGGCGAGCTGGCGTTCAGCACACGTGAAGATAGTGATGAAGCTGAAGCCTGCGTCTGGAGAGACTGCGGTGCCATAGGTCGATGCTGCTCCTCCAATTGTCCTCTCCGTTCACGCTTCTCGCGCTCGATCCTCTCACGCTCAGCAGCTGGTAGCATCTTCTTGTATTCGACACGTAACTTTCGCCCATTAAGCTCGAAATGGTTCATGGCATCGATTACAGTAGCCGTCTCTTCTGGATTCGTGAAGTTAGCAAAGGCAAGACCTCGGAATACGCCGTTATCGAAGTGGTAGTTGAAGGCGTATGGCAGCGGCAGGCCCATTTCCGTCATGATGTGGACCAGCTGTTCCTTCTTGACGGCAAAGGGGATGTTCTTGATCACGATGGCAGTGGGGATGAGCTCCTCGTCCGGCTCGGAGATCTCCTGGTGACCCATTCCTTGTCCCAGAGGCGGTAGTCCGGCGTACGGGTTCATGTGCATCGGTTGCTGCTGATCCAGCCAAGCCTAGAGTATATCAGTGACCAGTCCCGCTGGACATGAAGATGGTATGCAACTTACAGAGGGCAGGCCAGAACGACCGCCCCTCGAGGGAGGCTTTCGGAGACCCGAACCACCCAAGCCGTTCAGCGTGTTATTCTGCCCAAACGCGCCGGTGTTCCACGACTGATTGCCCATGTCGTAACCATTCCCGTAGCCTCCCACAGTTGCGTTGCGCATGTCGTTGTAGCGGTTTCCGCTGAAGTTGGCGGCGGCGGCGTGGTCCTCTGCAGTGTAGAGGCCCGAGGGCAGATGACCGTATGCCTCGAACTGCTGCCGCGAGTTCTGGCGGTGCAGCGAGTTTTGTCGCTGCGAAGTGGGCGAGCGGTTCGCCGGATTCTCGTAGTACATTTCGAAGTGTTGGCTGTTCATCCTTGCCGTGGGGCGCGAGGAGTGCAACGCGGGCGTTGACGTCGCTGCGCTGTTGTGGTCGTGGTGCGGTGAAAAAAGCTCGATTCCCGGGCGTTGCTACGGCCTTGACCAGGGTGCCAAGAGCTTCGCTGCTATACAATACAGCTTAATCTGCAGCTTTCGCTACAGGCAGTACACAGACACAGCTGCACGTCAGAGAGTGATGACGGGTATGCAGCAGCACGGGCGCCAGGCAGTCCAGATGATGGGCGTGTTGTTATTAGATGATGAGATAGATGCAGAAACCGGATGTCGCCGCGCGCAGTGGGCTAGCTGCTGCTTCGTGAGTCGTGATGGCAGACGGGACAAAGAACGTCGAAGACTGTGCCACCGTTGTTGGTACAGTGCAGAGGAGGGACTCTGCAAGGCGGACGCGTAGCTTGCAGCAGCAAGTTGCAGGGGGAATCGAAGCAAATTCCCAGTCGTCTTTGTTGGGCTTCGCACAGAGGCGTCGTTACTCGCGTTACACCGTGCCAGTGGCTGACTCGAATCCACTCGTGCTGGCACGGCGGAGACTGTATGGGTATGTGAAGGAGAGGAGACCGTCAGAGGTACAAGAAGACGGCGGGCATGAATGGTGGTCGGAAGGGAAAAAGAATATCGGCCAGGTATGGAAGACGAATAGCGCACGTCCCAAGGAGACAGAGCAGGGTTTGTTCACTCGAAAGGAGTAGCGGAAAGGGGCCCGGCGACGATATGTCGCTCTGATTTTGAGCATCAAACTCTAATATGCAAGTCGACAGATCCAAACGTCTGGCTACCAAGGCGAGAGGCCTCCAGAGCAGGTCTTAATTCTCCGATTCGGTGCTCCTTAGAGACCCTATCCCAATCAATTGTAATATCCTTCCTCCGCCACGCTTCCAACGTGACTAACCACTGGCCGCTGTCTCGGCCTCAGCTGCTGCTGCTGCTTTGCTTCACCAACAAGCTACTCGCTGCCACCTGGCACGCAGCGCAAAATCTGCCGCAGCCCTCTGTCGACTACTGACCACTCCTATCGCACGGCCAGCCAGTCCCGCTTACCGTGTGAGAAATCTGGGAGTCTATGCAGCAATTTGCATGGATCAGCTGCTTGACTAGCAGATAGCGTATATGCAGTCTTTGCAGAACGAGCTCTGCGCGAGAGGCGCGATAGTATATATGTCTCAGGCAGTAGACCAATGCCGTGCTCGTGGTCATCCATCCGCACCGCTGCCTCCCACTCCATCGCCACCACGGCCACCCTTTCGAGTCTGGCTCGCTGCCCGTCACGAATGACCTCCCTTCCAATCCTCTCATCTCGCCGCTGATCACCCGCACGAAAGCGTGTCGGCCCGCTCCCTGAAAGTGTGAACCTTCGATCTGCATCTCACCATGCCATGCTTTCATCAATCCTGCTTCGGTTCGGCACCCAAGGCCGTTGACACGGTGCACAAGGCCATCGTCGGGACCAGGGCCCTTTTGAGAACCTACAACATATAATAACTCGGTCCGTCTGTACTTCTTGCATCGACTTACCCGCGATGCAGGAGAGGCCTCGCTTCCAGCATTCCTGCACAGTGCAGATGCACATCAAGCTGCAGCAAGCAAGCAATCAATGAGGGGCTCACTGCTTGTCAGGAAGCACAAAAGCAGACGATGTGGACGCCAGAACCAAATCGCGTTACACAGCATTTGCCAGACATCCTGCGACTAACCTTCACAAGGTTCGTGTGCCGGCGACACAGGCCTACGGAATCCGTAACCACCTGGAAATGTTCAAACGCATTGGGCCGCCTTGCACGCTGCTGCACCAGGCTGAGCTTCGGATGCAGTCGGCTTCCAGCATTGTGTTGCTCGAGCGTGCACCTCGAACCAAAGCATGTCAAAGCTGCATTTTCACTCCTTCCCTTGCCGATGATTGGACTTCTGACCACAATTCATGCCGTGACAAGATTGTCATCACGCATCCAAGGCCTGTCAGGTGACATATTCTCTTTCACTTACAATATAAGCGATCTGTATCTATCTCAACATCCATCAAACACTTCACACAAATATCGGGATCCTGACTAAAAGGTACACCTCGGTGGAGCTCACGCAGTAACCTCCAGGATCACAAAACGGACCCTCCTCCCTCAATCTGGCTGCATCGCGTCTGAAACCGATTTGAAACCGACCTTACGGCGAGCAGAGATTTTGCGCAACCAGGAAGCAACACTTCCCCGACGTCATCTTCTCTGTTGGAATCGGACAGCCCATGCATAAACGCTCCCAGGGTCAAGGTCAAGACAGTCCGGGCCCCACGAGGCTAGACAGGGGCATACAAACCCATATTTTCGTCAGACAGGTGTTGTTGCGGTGAAGCAAACGAACAAACCCACTAATTATTAGCATGCTGCAGAACACAGCACGACATTATCAGCGACAGTTTCATGTCACAAATATCTATCAGCCGCGGCAGAAAAGAGTCCCACCAACACGGACATGCGCGGCAAACGGGACAAGGAACGCAGAAGCTGTGTAGAAGAAATGTTTGGCTTGCTCTTGCAGCGTGTTGATGCATCTAAGACCTTAGCTGGTGACATCTAGCAGCCTGCTCCACTCATCGTCGCCGACGCGTTGGAACTCCACACCTTCGCCGAAGTAGCCAGCGTCGTTCCATGCTTTCATGGTGGGACCATCGTATGGACCATGTGCCTCTCCACCATCTCTACTGTCGCTCCATCGGTAGAAAAAAGCGGATTCGGCATCTTGACCGGAAGAGCCGTTTCTCTGCGGTGAAGCTTTCCACTCCTCGCCGGTTTCCCGTTTGTACTGCCGCATCAGCAACTCACGCTCAGCCTCATAGATCTCATGTTGACCACGAGAGTACAAAGCGTCTGCCGCGCCTGTTATAGCATCAACCGCTTTCCTTCGAGCTTCCTCTTTAGGATCCGCAGCATGTCCATTTCCATTTGCGGAAGCTGCAGGTTCATCCACATCCATTTTATCCTTCTGCATCTTCTTCTGCTTCCACTTCGGCACCTTCTTCTCAGCAGTCTGTTGCTTGCCCTTATTAAACCTCTGCAAAGCCTCCAGCGGCGTCTCCCCCGTCTCCAACTGTGATATAAGCGTAGACAGCAAATCACTCGTCAAAACCGCATCATCCTCCATAGCTTTCCTTCTCCTTTCATCTTCCCTCTTCTCCTGCGCCTCTTTCGCACGCTTCATATCCTTCTTACTCAACCCATCCAACCAATTATCATTCACAGCATCAGGATCCACAGCTTTCCTCACATAATTCCCACTCTCATCATACCTCCCTTCCTCCTCTTCCTCTTTCAAATTAAAAGCATCCAGCCTCGGGGCATGCTTTTTCTTACTCCCCGCCCCTAATTCCTGTGCATCTTCATCTTCAACCTCTTCAGGTAATTGATCTCTCTCTTCCTCACCACCAGAAGACTCCGACTCTTCATCCTCAGCTTTCTTCTTCCCCTTGTTCCCACCTAATAGTATATCCCCACTAACATGTCCCCCAGACGTACTATTCATAACCTGTCCTTCAATCTGACTCGGATCCAAAAATTTCACATCTTTCTTACTCTTCTTCCCTTCACGCTCCAATTCCTCATCCTCAACCCCATCATTCTCCTGCAAATCCGCGAACATATCATCATCTTCCTCATCCTTAGACTTTTGGTTCTTACTCCTATCCCGCTCTCTTGCTCTCGCATCAAAATTATCGTTGTCGGAATCTGATTCATACCCATCGATATTCACCGCGTTTCTTTTCGTTTGTGCACCAGATTTTCCTATCACGTCTGCGTCCAAAATTATGTCGTCTTCGGGCGCGTCTGCTGCTAGTGTGCTCGGATTGCGGTAGTCGAAACGAGGTTTTTTGGAGGTGTTGGTGTCGTCGTGGTTCGAGCGCGCGAACTCTTCTGCTGCGCGTTTGGGTCGCGCTGCTGATGTGGCTGGAGCCATCGTGATTGATTGTAGGTGCGAAGGCGGTGTTTGTTGTGAGCTGGTTATTAGCTTTGCGAGAAGAGCTTCAATGCTTGAGTCAGGTGCGGTTCCTGGAAGCTTGGGCTGACATCATTTAGGCTTGGCAACGGCAAACTAAATGTTTTTCATGTGATTGTCTAGCTACATTACTTCTTCGATGTCCGGCTATGTGAGATGCTACTTTTGCTTGCTACGATCTCACTAATCTCACAACATTTTTGCGATGCAAGCTTGACGTTGTGAGCTGTTCGCTAAGCTGTTGACGCCGCTTCGCAATACGCAGGCCAGCCAGATTATGTCCATTACTTTCACCGGATCCTCATTCCATTCGCCTGGTGCAGGTTGTGTGACTTACTGTCTTACAGCATATACACCGGTTCTACTCCCCTGCGTAGGACTGATTGCCTATAAGCACAATTTCCGCCGGCCGGCTGTGAAAGTCCTTTGGAAGGAGCACGATGTGCCACACACCCGCTTGATGCTGATGAGTAGGGTGTACGAGCCTCGTCGATTCTTCATCGGACCAAGTGATGGACAGTGTAACACTTCCATGGTCTCCAATGATCGAATTTTGCCGCACACCAACATTTCCCACCAGGAACCAATCGTATGGCGAGCTTTCGCTGCACCAAAGCCACATGACACGCACATGTATCTTGTGTCGCACGTCTTGATCCGCAGCATCGCCAAAGCAAGTTTTGTGTGCTTCAAATCTGTGCCGAAGACTTTCAATCACTGTCCAAACGTCCAATGAATGCTAAGCATTTACTTTTGGCAACCAACACTTCTCCATAATGTCGATGCTCACTGTGTGCTCATACGTGTTATGACTTTTGTTCAACCATTATTTGGCGGAGACCTGGATCGGGAGGATTCGGGTTCTTCGTAGAGATCAGTTCGCAAGCCAGCTTCCAGATCCAGAACACCGCTGCCTCGTGATTCTGATTGTGTGTTCGGCAATTTCGACCAGTCGAGCGCAATAGAGTCAACAGGCTGCATGCTGTCTTGATGCTCGGCTCGCTCCATTTTCTTCTTTCGTGCCTGTTCAACGTCTACAAATTCGCCTCTGAAGCCGTCGGATAAGACACTGCCCATCCGGTCGAGCTTGTATTGCTTCAATCGATCGAGGGCTGTCTTGAAGTCGTCGAGCACGATCATGTCAGTAAGACATTTGAACTTAGCTAGTCAGCTGCGTATCTTTCAAAAAGAGCATCTATGACACGTACCACGAAAGAGAGCTTCCAGAAAGGGTTGATGCCGTCGGGTAGACCAGACTCTGGAAGGGCATGGGTGACAGCAAGTATGTCAACGATGATGAAGCAAATGCTGACTATCATCGATGCCAGTAAAACACCAAATCGTGGAGAGACACGAATAAGCTCAAGGTAGCCAAACTCATATCGACTCTTGATGTTCCAGAATAGATTCAAGGTTGTAAAGATCCACCAGGGGTCTCGGAAGAGAGCTTCGTACGGTCTTGTTTTGGTGAAGAGCCTACTCTTGCCGCTGAAGTATAGCTAGTGGAGTCAGTATCCCGAGCATCATTCGAGCCGTTTTAATTGCAGGTCCAACTTACGAAGTTCGCGACGATCTCGAGAACCCAATACGGCTGCACAAGGATCACAGTGCCGATGTAAAACAGGCTGGCTTTCTTGCCGAGAAATGGTTTGTTCTTCATCCACGCAATCACATTGTGTAGACTCCAGCTGGCATTGAGGAAGATGGCAGTGGTGCTGTAGAGATATCAGCCAAAGTCGATGCTTTCAATGATCCTAGATATGTCTCACCTGAGATACCAATTGTAGACGGGAGGATCTATGACTGTGTCAGAGCTTGACGCCAAATGCAAGGCATGAACCTTATTGCGTACTTGTGAATATAAAAGTTCCATGCAATGTTCCAAGTAGCAACTATTCTTGAGCATTAGCCACTGCAAGGAACACCGCTCGCCACATTGATCTGGCAGGTAGCCATCCATACCTCCAACACAATCAACTTGTGTAGCAAGACATGCCTTCTCATGTTGGCGAAAGCAACACATGCCATTATGATTAGAGAGCCACACATGTATCCTTGCGCCCATGCTTCAATCGTGAGCCCTGCAGCATCCTGCGGCTTTGCGACATCGAATGTCATCTTGGCCGAAAGAAGGTTGCCTCGAAAATAAGATGTTGGGCCTTCGTCCGAAACGAGCCGTGGTGCCTTCCAAGGCTGACGGTGGGCAGGGAATGGATGTCGTAGGCAACGCCCATGGCCGAAGCCCTTGTCGATGTCTGCGCTGTTTCCAGCGATGCTCTTGCAGATTCTGCGATCTGATAAGTTTGCCGCAATGGGAAAAATTGAAGTTGAGAACAAGCCATGTGGATGATGGGGTTTAGCTTGGTGGAGAAGACGTTGCGGGCGCGAGCCCGAGGCGAACAGCGGCAAAACAAAAAAAGAAGTGGTGCAGAAAAGCCATCATTTCGTCAGCTCACTCTGCTCATCCTCTACTCCCTGCTCGGCGGAGAAGACTCGTTGGTCTATTGGAATTCACGCGGCAGTACGCGGGGATGGTTGTCGCACACGGCTCTCCATCGCTCGCTGGCATTTCTGGAGCTCAGCTTGCGCTCGAACAGTTCGACAAGCTCAATTTGTGGCGGCGTCGTTTGGTTGCCATCCGCGGCTAAAGAAAGCAAAAGATCCAGCAGCAGCGGCTATGGCTTATATTCTCCGGCAGGTGTCTCGGTAGAAACAATCCTCTCATGCATGGTGCCTGTGTCAAGGACGACCTCACGACTTCATCCTTGGAGCTGCGACATGCGCTGGCGCCGAGAGGAGAACGCAAGCTGTAACGAGGACACGTCGAGAGACTGCCCTGGCTTTGAGGAGGAAAGCACAGTCTTGGCGGCCCGATCTCCTCTCTTGGACTCTCTTCCAGCTCCAACCGAACGAGCTCTTGGTCGACTATTAGCTTTCGTTCATCCACGGATCAGCTTGCAATATACGAGGATCTCCCAAGTTGCTCGTATTGATTGTTCAAGCCATACAATGTCATAGGCGTTGACTGATATAGACACAGATCTACAAGGCTCTAAACTTCCGGCTCGAACAAGGTGTCTTGCGCCATTTCGAACTCTTTTTGCTAAGAGGCACATGCAGGACGTGCATGGGTGCTTCGAACACTAGCATTGGCTGTACATTTCGTGCTCTCTACCCACCTCAAGCACCTCATCTGGAGAATGCCTGCGCACATTCCACACGACGTCAGCCGTGCACTCAAACGAGCACGCGAGGACCCCGCTGGTTGCTTCTACTGCTGTACACTGTTGTCACGCGCACTCGTGGCAATACTCTGCACGGCTGCACGCCTTCCACCGCTTGAGCTGGGAGTGCAGGTACAGGTATTGGATATGCAATATTCTCCGACCCGCATGACCCTTCGGGATATGGCTGTCTCTCGAAAGGTCAATCAGCGCATCTCATTGGCATCGTGATGCTTTAGCTCTTAGAGTTGAACGCTGTGACGTGCTGTACCAGACCCGAACCAACCTCTATGCTCCACGCCTAGGTCGTCCAGCCGTCAACCACAATCACGCCAACGTGGGTCAACATGAACTCGAGAGTAGATCTCCAATCCGGGTCGTCGGCCTTCTCGTAGTCAAAATGCGGTGCCTGGAATGCTAAGAACTGGCAATCTTGTTCCAGACTTCTCAGCACTTGGCCTTGACTGAAGGTTGTTTCTGTCTGCCCGCTGCTGCAAATTTCACCTTCCGTCCATCAAATGGTCAAGATGGTTGGAAATTGGCTCCAAGGCCTTTTCTTATGGCTTTGCGTTCAATCAGCGTATGCTTCGCCATTAAGAAGAGACACTTCCGAACCAAAGACGCTGTTCAAGAGATCCACGATCGCGGGCCCGAAGATCAATGGCGCGAATTTTCCAGGTCCGTCATACACAGCAATGGAATTTCCCTCGACTGATCATGGTCATAGATCCTGCTATTATCCACACCGACAGGTGGTACGCCTTCGCAACAAGGACAATTGGAAGCAGCATACATATCCAGGTTGCGATCTCGTGGGACTTCAATTCGTGGTCACTTGAATACAACAGTGACGGCTCACAATATAACGCACTTCCCAATCTTCCGGATTGGGTTGTTGCCGATGCACCAAACACCTGGGCCCCGGATGTAAACCAGCTGGATGATGGTACCTTTATTATGTACTACAGTGCATCGACAAAAGCCGACGCTTCGAAACATTGTGTTGGTGCAGCAACGAGCAGTTCTGTTAGGGGGCCATACATTCCCACTTCCTCAGAACCTTTGTTTTGTCCTCTAGCCCAGGGCGGCGGTAAGTTTTGAAGAGCAATGCGCCTCCAAATCTTGAAATAGCTACTGATCATTCTGTCTCCCAGCAATCGATGCCGCTGGATACAACGACAACGGACAGCGCTATGTAGTATATAAAGTGGATGGGAACAGTCTTGGCAACGGTGGGCCCTGCGGCAATACCGTTGAGCCTCTGGTGCCAACGCCTCTCATCCTTCAGCCCGTGGCGTCTGATGGCTACACCCTCACTGGATCATCCACGGAGCTCCTCGATCATAACGGTAGCAGCGATGATGGTATTCTGGAAGCCCCAGTGGTCGTCAAAAGTGGCAGTACATACTTTTTACTGTTCTCGTCAGGTTGTTTCACGACGACGAACTACAATGTCGATTATGCTACAGCTCCCTCAATAATCGGGCCATACACAAGAGCTGCGAACCCTCTGATCTCTACTGGCGATAATGGTCTCAGCGGACCTGGCGGCGCGGACGTGTCGAAAGACCTGAAGTACATGCTGTTCCATGCCAACTATGGTGGTGGACGGGCGTTGTACACGGCCACAGTCACAGTAAGCGGGACAACGCTCTCAGTAGCATAGGTTTGGGAACGGATGGCGGACACGAGAACAGCAACAACGACCAGCAAGGATGGTGGTAAACAGAGCTTGAGCTAGACATGACTTCTGCACCTAACGATACCCGAATGACCGCACATAATCAGCTAATGATAACTTCAAGGAGCGCTCCACGATGCTCTTTCTGCACGATCTGAGTTGCTTCGCGCAAGTTGTCCTCCAATTCTTCTGCCTTTGCGACCCTCGCACCCCACAAATTACCATCCGAGGCCGCGACAGCAACGCCGACATAATCAGGACTATCATCTGTCAAGTCAATCCCAAGCTCATCATCAGACGCCGCAGATGCTAAGCCGTTAGGATGCACGTCTTTGATACCGATCCTTGTTGCTTTCCAGCCGCCATTATTCAAGACTATGCTCAAGCAGGGCGTTGCTAAGCGCTTTTGAGCCCAATACACAGCAGTGGGTACTCCAAAGACAAAGGCTCCATCTCCACTGATGCTGCATATCAGGCTTGCCGAGTCTTCTCGATCTTTTGCCAGCTTCACTCCAATCGCAGCACCACCTGCCCAGCCAAGTCCGCTGCCACCTTTGCCAAGACACGTGCCCGGTTTCTGCAGCTGAAGTTGCTCCAGCAAAGCGGTGGTGTTGGTCACCGCATCATGCACATAGACCGTATCTTGAGGGAGCGTTCTTCGCAGGCTTGCACCAAGCAGATCAATGCTGATTGCACCTGTCCAGCTTGGTTGCGCTCGAGCCTCCAGCATTTCTAGTCTGCGTTCATGCGCAGATTCCATCAAGGCCCATCTCTGTCGAAGGATTGTTTGAGCTTCCAGAGGCAAAGACTGTTTATGTGCCACCGCATATTCCACGAGCTGACCCAGTGCCAGATCACACTCAGCAAGATAAGTCGCTTCAGCGCCAATATCAAACAACTGCATCTTCTCCTTCCTCGGGTCGATGTCAATATGAAAAATCCGCGTAGTGCTTGGTTTGATCTTCGATGGAATCCACGGCACATCACAATCAAGAACAAGGATGAAGTCTGCGTCTCGAACGGCCGCTGCTGCTCCGGTTGTTCTTGAAAGCCATGCTGGGTGGTCGGCCGGGAAAGACATGTATCGATTCTCGGCATCGAATACCTGCAATCCGAGAGCCAGATTCGCAAGATCTATCAGCTGCTGAACAGCCTCTTTCTTCCGGCCAAGATAGCCGGTAATCACCAGTGGTGCATCCGCTGACATCAAAGCCTGTCCAAGTGTGTCCACAGCATCTGGAGGTAGTCCGCCAACAACACTCCCACCCCTCGGCTTGTGCGAAGTCGTAAGCATCGAGACAGCTACTGGCATCGCCAACACTTCTCGAGCGGCAGTCAGATACGTCGGGCCTTGCGATCCAGATTGAGCCATCATCAAGGCACGATTCACCAAGCTTCTGACATGCTCAGCAGCCTTGATCTCATTCGAGTATCGCACATAAGGCGCAGCAATTGCAGCTTGATTCGGAATATCTTGCATCCACTGCACATGTTCGGAACGACAACCAGGAAGTCCAGCTTCGATCGTATACGGAGCCAGGCCGGCGAAGATCATCATCGGTGCTCGACCTGTTGAAGCATTGTGGGGACCCTGTCCGAGAGCCGCTGTTCCGACGTCGACGTGGACGAGCACACATTGTGCTTTGCCGGTGGTTCGACCGTAGCCGTCGGCAGCAGACATGGCGACGAACTTGAATGTCAGCTCGCGTACGACAATGATTGTTTGGCATAACTTACCTCATGCTGGAAGTGAAGCATCTTCGGCCATTCTTTGCCCTCTTGCTGACGCCTCAAGTGCGCTTCAATGATGCTGGGATGATCTGAGCCCAGGACCGCAAATATGTAGTCCACCCTCGCTTCTGCTAGCGCCTGCAGGAAGAGATCTGCCACTGTTCTTTGGGCTGACTTGTTCGATAATTTGGACGACATGCTTGACATACTCGTCACTTTTCGAAGTATTGATGGTTTCCAGGACATGGTTTATTGACGTACAGATCTATGTCTGCTAGGATGGTCTTACGAAAGTGCTGGCATCAAATAAAGGCATTGTAATGCCGCTGCTGGCCATGAGAGTCTCATCACCTGCTGTCTCGCAAACAGTCAGAAATGCGAGCCGATGTCGAAGCATGACCTTCTTGACACCAGTGCTGTTTGCTCACATCAGCCGCTCAACTTGACCTCAGACAACATCATCAATCGGTCCGCCCAGCTCAACATCCCCACGACAATACACACAAGCAAAATCAGTACCACCATCAAGATGACGCTCGAACACACCACCCAGGTCCCATCCGACCCCGACTTCTCAACCTCACCAGATCTAGACCCCAAAATCGAGGCAAAGATCATCCGCAAACTCGACCTAACCCTAATCCCAACCCTCTGGTTCCTCTTCACAATCTCCTTCGCCGACAGATCAAACATAGGAAACGCAAAAATCCAAGGAATGTCTTCCGACCTCGTCCTAACCGGAAACCGCTACAATATCGCCGTAATGGCCTTCACTCTATCCTACGTACTCTTCGGAATCCCCGCCAACATCGTCTTCCGAAAACTCGGCCCTAAGTCTTTGTCGGGCATGATGTTTATATGGGGGATATTTGCTCTATCTCAAGGGTTAGTGAGGAGTTGGGAGGGACTTGTGGTTTGTAGGTTTATGATGGGAGTTTTTGAAGCGGGATTTGTGCCGGGTTGTGCGTATTTGATTGGGAGCTATTATAAGAAGGATGAGTTTTTGAAGAGGTATGCGGTTTTCTTTAGTGGGGCGATTTTTGCTGGGGCTTTTAATGGGCTTGTTTCGTATGCTCTGGCGTTGGCAGATGGGGCGGCGGGACTTGCTGGATGGAGATGGATTTTCTTGGTGAGTTTTGGTCATCTACTGCTTGTGAAGTTTCAGCTGATTCCATGATCTAGGTCGAAGGACTTTTGACTTGTGTCGTTGCATTTCCGACGTTCTGGCTGATGCCTGCATTCCCGAAGAAGACGAAGATGTTCAAGGGCGAGGAGAAAGCTACCCTTCTCGAGCGACTGCGACGGGATTGTGGAAGTGAGCCCACCGAGAGCATGTGGACGCACATAATGGAAGCGTTGGTCGACTGGAAAATCTGGCTTGCGTAGGTGTGCACCCAGCTCGTCTCGAGTAGTACCTGCTAACATTCCAGTAGAACATTAGCCTACATCGGAGTCGAAGAGAATGTGGCCTCCGTCGTGGCCTTCCTTCCGTCCATTCTGAAGGGCTTGGGCTTCACCTCGATCTCAGCACAGGTTCATTCGATCCCCATCTACTCGACAGCATTTGCCACGACGTTGATCGTAGCTTATCTGAGCGAGCGGCTGCGGCAACGGTACTTCTTCGCTCTTTTTGGAGCAGTCCTCAACCTTGTTGGACTCGTGATACTGCTTGTCGAGCCAAAGTCTGCCAGCTTCAAGTACGCAGGTACATTCCTGCTGACAGCTGGATGCTACATTGCCATGCCCATCTTGGTTGTCTGGAACGCGATCAACGTCGGCAAAGGTGAGTCTTTGATCATAGCAGAATACGAGAGGAAATGTAGGCCACTGACACTTTCGAGCAGGGTACAAGCGTGTTGTGTCCTTTGCAATGACAACCGCCATCGGCAATTGTGGTGCGTTCATTTCCTCGAATGTTTTCATCACTCATGAAGCTCCCGGATACCCGACCGGATTCAAGGTTGGCATGGGAATGAATTGCCTGGCCATATTCTCCATGACTGTCCTATATCTTGGTTTGGTCTGGAGTAACCGGAGAACGAAGTTTGAGGGAACTACCATTTTTGAGAGGGTTGGTTCGAATGAGGCCTTATCTGAGGGAAAGGACGAACGCCTTCGGTACCAGTTGTAGCGTGTTGGAGTAGAGGCCCTCAAGCGATGCATGAGTTGCTTGGAAGACGTCCCGAGAGACCACTGCTGCGTGCGACCATCTTCCATAGTCTTGCTAAGATATTGTAGCTATGTCTCTTGCGACCACTCGTAGATTTGACAATAGACACTCTATTGTGTCTTCTTCTCGTCACGCCCGGAAGGAGCGCTTCCTCCGAAAAGCTTGTAGCAGATCCACGCAAAGCCTAGCAAAACCACAATACTTGTTCCAAGCGGAACCCATTCGGCCTTGGCGGGATCCAAGAAAGGCACTGAGAGACGCTCAACGAGCACATCGGCCGCAGGTGACGGCGGAATATGGTAGAACATTGTCTTTGGGCCGAAGAGCCCATCGTAGCCTAGGTTCACCCTGTCAAATGGATTGGTACTCATCTTGAGTCCTTCCTCAGCTTCGCAAGCCCAGAATACCACAGGCCAAGACAAATCACCAGCTCCGCCCTTGTTTGTGTCGGATGTGCCGTTGACGTAGCGAAGATGCATAGGTATTGTTACAGTCCAGTCATCGGTACCTGTAGATTTCTGTTGCGGATAAGCCAGCTCCAGAAGAGCTGCAGAACCCCATTGTTTCAAAACCCAGTTTGGTGCCTCGAGGTCCTGCTCACCACTGAGCGCGCGAAGTGCGACAAGGTTGTTTGACTCCAGGAAGAGCTTGTCGTCCAATTGATAGCGGTCAATGAAAAGCGATGCTGGTAATGTAGTGTATGCGTGCAGTGCGCAATTGTCTTTTGGGGGCTGCAGATGCCGATCCGAAAACTTGATATCGAGCTTTGGATGGAGTCCTGTCGGTGCTTGGAAGGACACCTGATATGCCGTCAGATCACCGGCAGGCAGAGGATGATGGCGTGCTGGGAACCCGAAAAGAGTTGCGCTTGGCTTGTCATCGTCGCCCACGACAGTGAGATACCCGCCAAGCTTCAGTTCCTCTGGCTCATCCGGGCTTTCTGGCGCCAAGATTCCAACCTCTAGCCTGTCTTCCGGCTTGATCTTGTGGCTAATGGCTTGTTCTGAATGAGCTTGGCCATTTGGTAGAGTTGATAGTGTCGTTATGGTCACAGCATGACTGATCGCATCATAATCGTAGTCGACGTATGCATCAGAACCTGCGTCGGCGAGAAACTTGCAGATCTGACCAAGTTCGGATCCAACTGGAAGTCCTGGGCAGAGATCTCTTATGTGCTCTGATATTTTTGAAAGATCATCTGAACCATGAAAGAATTGGTACGTTGAAGCGCTTGCGAAGCGTTCTGAGAGGACTGGTGGCCTACTGAAGGTCTCTGAGTTCGAGCCGCACTGAATGTCATCACTGACAATCTCCTGTAGTAATGAGCACAGTTTGGTCTCTTGGCCAGGATTGCGAGGTGTGAAGAAGATATGTAGGCCAGAAGGGACCCTCGAAACTGTTGGCAAGAACGGAATGTAGCTCCGATGCGAAGCTAGTCGAATGTGTAGTTCATGAAAGTCTTCTAGAATTGATTGCAGCTGTGGAGATGTGAGTACGTGTTGCTTCTGGCCGACGTTGAGAGATGCAAACCTCCTTGGGCAGTTCTGAAAGGCCGACTGTGATGCGCGTTTCTACGGCCGCCTGCCCAGCACCTGCAAACGAGAGGTGATCCTTTCCAACCTCAATGTCATTTGGATTGACCCCAGAGCCGCTTGGCAGGAGATAAGTCTGTCTCTGCCTCATTGCTGGTCGTGTCGATGGATTTTGATAGAGATGACTTCAGCTTTGAGAGATGAAGGCAGCCACGTCTCGAGGCGCACTGTTTCGGCGCATGGGCCACTTTCACGTCGCACCCTTGATCATCAGACATCGTCACATCGATTCATCTTCATTTCACTCAGATAATACTCATCGTCTTTGTCAAATGATCGGAACTGCTTCTATTGACGATTGCGAATCATATCTTTCGTTCAAGATGACCGGAAGTTACTGTCTGGGAACTCAATAGCACTTTCCTCCACATCGGGCCAAAATTTCATCAGAATCGCGGTAGAACTTTCATCCAGCCACACCATTACATACAGATAATTCTTCTCTTCTAGCCAATAAGGTGTCATCGTATAGTGGTCATTATACTTCGTTGTGGTACAGCAATCCGAAGAGACCCAGGTTCGGTAGGTCATATCGCTTCATCGTGAGGTCTGAGCGTGTTCTAACGGTTTCGCAGATTCCTGGTGACGCCAACACCTTATACTCTTCATTTTTTTTTCCCTTTTTGCTTGACTCATTTCAAGTGGCTTTCGAGCGCCCGAAAGTAGCATGGCTAAGCTTCATCATTTGCAAAATTCTGAGAGGGACAAAAAGTCATTCAAATTTTTGAACACGAGCCATTAGAATTCATGAAGAACATCAAGTCAGATCGGTTCTCATCTCTCAAGTCCTGTCGTATATTTCCTGTTCTCATTCATGTCATTCGCAATCTAAATCCCTCTCTCACGACATCTTATCAGCATTAGCTCCAGCACCAGCACCCGCACCACCAGCCAATCTCTTCTTCGACACAACTCTCAAGCCACCAAGCGCCAAAATCAGCGCCTCAAGTCCCAAAATCACAGCCAGAGTGACCATAGCACCAATAACACCATTCACAGCCGGGCTAAGACCATTACCACTCTTTCCACTACTGCCATTCTCAGAAGAAGACGAAGCAGATCCACCAGGAGCATAAGCCGCACAAGTCCCCGTAAAGTTACCACAAGCAGTGCACCAATCTTTGGTATCGCCGATGGAGAACTTGCCCATACCGCTGGTGAAGTCGTTCCAGCTGATGACGTCCGAGTCTCCGCCGAAGAGAGGGTAAGCCATAGGCGGGCTATCTTCAGTCGTAGTTCCATTGTGAAACAAAAATCTCACATACATGTCATCCTCAGCAGGATAGTTGCTGCTGGAGACCGTAGTCGAAGAGTTCGTGAAAAGTTCAAAAGTCATAGCGCTAGCATAATCGCTCACACCAGTGAAATTCACACTTTGCTTCTCAAGTTGCGCGAGACCGAAGAATGAAGCGAAGGAAGCGTAGGCGCCGAATTGAACTCCGATCTTTTGTTTGCCCTTAGAGGTGATAGTGCCGTTGAGGAACTGGACGATTTGGGCCGCGAGTGTTTTGCCGGCAATGGCTCGCATGTTGTCCGAGGCGTTGTAGGCCAGGTTCCATTCGTGTTGATCGGCGAGGGTGCGGAGTTGGAAGAGAGTTTCGTTTGTAAGGAGGTCGGAGGAGTTGATTGTTGCGTTGTGAATTTCGGCGACGTTGATGAGGTCGAAGACTGAGACGATGTTTAGTATGCGCGATGAGTGGAAGGCAGTGTATGCACAAGCTTACTGGTGTATGCGTTCTTGAAGTTGTCTTGGCTGGAGTTGAAAGTGCCGTTGATCACTGGTAGAAGGTTGCTGTAGAACTCTCGGGTGCTGCTCAGAGTGTTCATGTACTCTTCGCTGGTGAAGTAATCATTCGAACTGATTGTAGCTTGAGCACAGTTGCTGGTGCTTTGGAGCCAGCCACTGTCTTCGCTGCCACTGCCAGATGTGACAAGGTCGACCGGGATGAGCTGATAGCCGTTCAATGGCGAAGTGACATTCGTTCCATCTCGCAGAGTCTGAGTTCCGAGAGCATCTCCTACAGGTGGGTATAGACCTTGAAGGAAGCCCATGGCAGAGTTCTGCAGGACAGTGTCATCTGGTGCTGAGACAGCAATCTGGCTCTGCTTGACGAGATCTGTGTTGACCCCACTGAGACGGTAGGTGGCATTGGAGGCGATGTATCGGTTGCGGTAGTATTGTCCAGATGTCCAGACTTGAAGGTAGCCCAGGTCCGTCAGATTTGCTGGTGGAGTCGACTTTGCAGTTCGGTCACCATGGCGGTGGAACATGTAAACACCAAGGACGGTCTCATCATTCTGTGCCAATGCCAGAGGCGCGGCAAGGGCCGCGACAGCAAGAGATCGGAACATCCTGCTTGCGTGATTGAGGTGAAGTCAGAACAGGCACTCAGGAATAGGAAAGAGCGAAGCGAGGTAGCGAGGGGAGGAGGATATAAAGAGCTCAACGCATCTCACCTACCTTTCCGCTTAACAGCGCCCTTTTTGAACGATCCTGCTCTATCAAAGCCTTATCATGCCACTACCACAAGGCACGGTTGTGCCTCACAGCAGGTGCTTTACCAGATGCAACCGTGCCAGCGTGGCAGCCATGCCGCCGAAGGCCAACAAGACTCAGCCGAGCCATTGAAAGAGCTTGAGCGACTCCAAGCTCCTCCACGAACTGAACACAAGCTCGGGTAAGCTCCACTCTGCCCAGCCGGACTCGGCTCGAGAACGGTCTAGCTTGATGAAGGATGCAGGGTGCGAGCGATCTCGCTGCAAAATTCCCTCTTTTCCGCGGTGATTGGCGGGTCCTGGGACTGCATCCCAGCGTTTGGTCAGCACAATGCACATTGAGGCAGGTCTCATTCGTGGAGTTGCGAGGGTAGATCTCTGCTTGCATTGATTGACCATTTCGCGGGATACTGCCATATACTGGTAGGGCGCAGTCGCGGGCACTGAGCAGTAAACATGGGCTTGGAACGGAGACAGAGATAGCAGAAGGTGGGCGTTGGAAGCAATGGATTCCGGCCTGGTATTGCAGAGGATGCAATGAGATTCGAAGAAGTTTTAATGTTTTCGCGACATCAAATCCCGGAAGTGCTGCTTCGCAGGCAGTATGCAATCTACGCACGAGAAAACCTGCCTTGGCCCGAATTGGTCTGTGAACTGCTGACAATGCCCAAGCGAAGGTCCACGGATTACGTGAAAGTCGACAATCTGTTCGTCTTTGCACGGGAGCATTGTTGTTGGTCTAGGTGGACTCCCATGCCGTTGCGCTGTGACATTGCACTAGATCTCTCGGTCGTTGGAGCAGTTTCAGAAGATCATGTGCGATACTGGACGTCCTCAGATCAAGGCCAGACAGAGAGCGCAGACCTGTGAATGGGCTCTCGCGGATGCTCTGCCACTTTGAAGCCGCTCAGGAAACACACAGGCTGCTCAATCTTTCGTCTTCGTCAAGAATTCGATCACAGCTGCAGTCGCTGTCAGTATTCGTGGCATGCTGAAATGCAACTTCTTACTAACCTTGTCTGAACTCCTCAGGCTTCTCGCTGATGACCCAGTGCCCGCAATCTATGCTCGCCAGCTCAAAATTAGGGAAGAACCTCCCACAGACTGGAAGCATATCATCTGCCACATAATGACTTTGCGTTCCCCTCACAATCAAAGTCGGACCTTCCCACCTCGCCTCATCTGGATCATTGAATGGGAAGTCTCCAAGCCCATTCAACGACGGCGTCAAATACTTCAGAGGTACCTTGAATTTCTGGTGTCCTTTCTCATCCCGCATCAGATTCGTGAGCAAGAATTGTCTGATAGGCAGACTTTCCTCGTATTCTGATAAGATCTTGTCCGCATCTTTCAAAGACTTGGCCTTTGATTCTTCGATCTTGCGCATGCCCACGATGTACTTCGCAAAATCTGACTTAAGCGCTGCGTCGACAGGAGCGTTGTCCACTGGTATGAGAGACCCGATCTTGACTTGCTTTCGCAATGCTACTGTCATGACTGTCTTTGCGCCCATTGAGTGGCCAATCAGGCAGCTGTCCTTGATCTTGTTTTCCCGGAGGAAGAGTTCGAGATCTTCTGCCAATGCGACATAGTCGTGTCGAGGGTCGTGGGACGAATCGCCATGATTTCGTGTATCGACTGCGTAGATCGGTCGCCTCAGGTCGCGCACCAGCTGTCTGGATTATTGTCAGTACTATGCTTCAACGCTATGCTGATTGAGGTACTGCCATACTTACTTATGCTCCTGTGATTCCTCTTGGAGCCAAAGAGACCGTGCACAAAGACAACAGGCGATCCCTGAGCCGACACGCCATTTTCAGGCTCATAGAGCTCGTATGCCATTTTGATGCCATTGCTTAACTCAGATGTAGAGTAGGGTCGTTTTGCATATTGCCGGAATGGCTGTTGTAGGCGAGGGAGAGCTCGACGGGCGAGCATTGAGGCGATGCTCCGGCTCTGTTGGAGTATTGACTGAATAAGGCGCAGGTTCGTGGTTTTAAGTCGCGCCTATAGAAGGATTAATCCTATGAGTTGAGTGGATTTAATAGGGATGTCGTCGTTGTACGAAGATCTGTTTACTTTCACTTGACAAAGTTCGCGACTGAAGAAGATTTCGACGTCAGCCTGCAGCACAGCTTCCCTCTGCAGCACTTCCAAGTTCTGGTTCTACATACATGTTCACGCGAGTGTCTAGATGCGCCTTTAGAAGAACTTCCCTCTTCCCTCGCCAAACGTTCACACTCTCAAGGACCATCAGCATGTTGCGCACATCACCCAACATCATCATCACCGGTACCCCAGGCGTAGGCAAGACCACCCACTGCGAAGAACTTGCCCAGCGAACCGGTCTCCACCACCTTTCTATAAACGAAGTCGTAAAGAAACACAACATCGGCGAGACTAGCAACGATCCCGAAGATCCTCAAACCAAGATCGTCGACGAAGATCGCTTACTAGACTGCATCGAAAACGACCTCGAAGAAGGCGGACAGATCATTGACTGGCATGCTTGCGATCTCTTCCCCGTCTCGCTGATCGACCTCGTATGCGTGATACGATGCGACAACAAGCTACTATACGATCGTCTCAAGGCGAGAGGTTATGGGGAGAAGAAGTTGGAGGAGAACATGGATTGCGAGATCATGGAGGTTTTGCTGCAAGAGGCGCGAGATGCTTATGATGAGCAGATTGTGGTTGAGATGAAGAGTGAGAGTACGGAGGATGTGGATAGTAATGTTGAGAGGATTGAGAAGTGGATTGATCAGTGGAGGAAGGACAACGGGAAAGAGGAGGGAGACGTGAAGGCGCAGGGAGAGCAGAAAGATGAGGATAATCCGATGTTTTTGCATGGGTGAGCGAAGCAACATTGAAGCTTGTGCTCACGGAAGCATCTTGCAGTGAGAGACGTGAGCGAGTTGGGAGTCCTCGGTCTCTATGAGAAAGGCGTTGCTCGCAGCTCTGACCTCGACATCGAGACTCATAGCAAGCCTGCCAATGCCATCGCAACAACAAGACGAGGCCATGGGAGTCCTCACCACGGACCAGCTCTACGCCTCAACCTCCTGATTCAACCACGAAATCAACTTCTGCAAAGCCTTCCCACGATGCGAGATCAAGTTCTTCTCCTCCTTCGGCATCTCAGCATAAGTCTGGCCCTCATACTCGAAGCATGCATCCCAACCTAGACGGCAATCTCAAGATCAGCACCGACACCTACCGCAGCATCGAGGTAACGCTCAAACTCACCAAAATCCGTAGGCCCCCTAGCCTCAACAATCCTCCCATTCGTCCTTCCCTGAAAGACAATCGGCTCACTCCCAGGCCCCTCACAATACGCAAAAGTACACACCGCCTGCGCAGACTTATCTTCAAAACCCGCAAGCAGTAAATGAAATTTCTTGACGCCGAGGGCTTTGAGGAACCATTTTCTGTCGAGGTCAGCAAAAACCACCAGCTAGTGTAGATAGTATAGTACTTACACATAAGGACCAGGTAACTCATCAAAAGCATTAAAACATAAACATGTGTCTTCTACGAGGACTGGGCCTTGAATCTACTCACCATCAGTCTGCGCCCAAATTTCAGAATTTCTGTGATTTATATTACCGCCTCGGCTGCTCGTCTTGCCTTATCTTTCGAAATCTCTTCGATCGTGCCTTGAATTTCTAAAAGATCGACATTTTGACTTTGGAGTTGAACGGGTGTTTTTGAGAGTATGGCTTGGACTTCGGCGAGTTTGTTCGCGTTGCCTGTGATGAAGTTGAGGATTTTGAGTGCCATGGCGCAAAGTGAAAAGGCTGTGTTTTGTTGTTGTGGTGGTGGTGGCAGTAAGAGATAAATTTTGTGCTGTGACGTTGAGCTGTGAGTGCAGATTCAGAGGTGGAAGTGGCGGACCTCAGCTTTGTGCTGTGCTATGGAATATAGGATCTGGTAAAGCATGCAGGTCTCTCGATTGGAAACGTAGGACTGCTCGATACTGATACATCACGCTTCTCATTGCTATGGATGGCTAGCATTGCAAATGGGAATCGCAGTTAGCTGCGTAAATTTACACCTCGTGACTGAAACAGCATACAACGTGAATGATTCAGATCATGACAACGTCGAGCTCATTTGGAACATTTCAACTGATTTTGCCTATGGCCTGCCGCAGAGCTATGAGGTCGCTTTCAAATGCTGTGCTCATTTCCATTTGCCCCGCTCACATAACGCCTGCCTTCTACTTGCAAAATGAGAACCGTGTCGCCCAATGCCATCATGTAACCCGTGACGCATGACTTATACGTTCTCCAGGACCTGCTCCTTGAACTCCCGGTTGCCCTCGACCTTGTTACCGGCATCATCAGTGCTAGACTCTCCGTGCAGCGACAAAAGGTTTCCGAGGTCGAACTTGGGCGACTTGAGGAGCTTGACCTTGCGGACGTGGACCTGAGGTCACGTTAGTATTTGTCCATAGCTTTCCTTACATGTCTCTCCAAAATTTGTGTATACGTACGTTCTGGAGTGGGTAGATACCCTGGGTGCTCTTCTCAATCTCGCGTCCGATAACCTCAGGGATGAGCTTGGTGGTGAGCTGGCTGAGGGTGCAGCTCTGGGCCTCGCGCTGCATGATATCGGTCA
>AWYD02004166.1:0-23504 GCA_000504365.2 Pseudocercospora pini-densiflorae CBS 125139 | reverse complement strand
TTAAGATAGGTTAATACTAAGCGTAACTATCTAGTAAATAGCTTTTATTTAACCCGAGGAGGGGTAATATTATAGTAGGTATATAGCTACTATATATAGATACTTCTCTTTAGCGAGATAGCTTAGATAGATAATCTATAAATATATACCTTACTATAACTATCGCTAGCCTAATAGATAATCTTACTTTTATTATTATCTCTATCTAGATTATTATTATCTTTATCCTTCTTATAGATCTTCTTATATAGCTCCTTTACTCTTCTTATATCCTTCTTATATCTATAGAACTTCTCTCTCTTCTATAGAATATAGTATTAATTCTCTCTATAGCTATAACTATAATAAATCTTATCTAAGAAGCGAGTCTTCTTTAGTTTAACCTAATCTTCTTCTTTATCCTTTATTTTATCCTTAGAGAATTTAACTCTATAGAAGGCTAGAGCTTTAGATATCTCTTCTTTAGTTATAGCTATATAGAAGCTAATCTATCTATCCTTTAGAGTCCTTATAATAGTCCTATCTAATACTATATTAGGTATCTCTATCTTATATCTTAAACTATCTAATTTAATATTATATCCTTCGTAGCTATTATCTTTAATTAGCTCTTTAAACTAATTCTTCTTATTATTATTAAATATAGGCTATAGGCCTCTTATTTCTATATCTAAATACCTCCTATCTCTACTTCTTAAAGTATAGTTTATAGATCTAATTCCTCTTTAAAAATAGTTAGCTAGTTTATAATAGATAGGTATCTTTATTAGACTATTATACGTATACTAAAAATACTATTCGTATATTCCTCTAATCTTTAACTTATAGGGCGTATCTAGGTAGCTGTATTAAGGCATAGTTGCGTGTTGTTATAATTAAAACAATAGCTCCTCCGAACGGAGGATAGCGGATTTGGGGTGCGGGCTGTTCCGCTTTCTTTGTCACCCAGGAGACTCGTTCCTTGCAGATCCCTGCGGCGTCAAATTGAAGACGTCGAACGCACAGCGCTTTCAGCGGCTCAAGCTGGGAAGCCGAAGTGACAGCACAGCCTGGTCGGGAGTGCGTCTTTCGGGCACGCGATGGCAGCGGACTCCCTGCTGTACTCATCACACTCCTGTGTAAACACATACGCTCGTGTTCTCATGTGCAGATTGGAGTATACAGTTGGCGCGGAGGACCGACGAAGGCACAGAGGCTAGCGAGGCCAGCCTGCAACCATTGGAGCGCTTTCACCGTTCCTGGCAGCCGTACCGATTTTGCCTGCTGCAGGACGAGCATTTTCCCACCGCGCACACGCAACCAGGTGGTGGGAACAGGAGAAAGCGGAGCTCAGCGTCAAGCGTGTGCAGCGCAGTGTGCGGCTGGACACAGTCAGTTTCTCGTCGCATCCAGCGGCTTGCAGCTGACCGACGCCTGCCGTGCACCGTGGGCTCGGAACCGTGAGATCAGGCCCATACTCTGTCTATACATACTGCTGTGGCCGTAGCCACCATGCCGGCCACCCAGCTGCACGCTCTCCATACGGCGTGGTCAGAAGACAAGCCATTGCCTTCTCTGCCCTCGCCCACCCTCACCAACCCCGATGCCATACTCCCCAATACTGGCCTACCTTCCGTATCTTCACCACCGCGCTTCTCGCGTCGTCCTCCCAGTCCAGGCTATCTACGAGAGACGCCAAGCCCAAACTCCTCCAATGCCAGCGGAATGGCTGCCACGATGGCGAAGAAGGACAAGCTGGGCCTCATGAGCCGCAAAATGATGTTGCTGCGAACCAAAACTGGCAGTAGCGGAAGCATCAACGGCAATGGCAGAATGACTCCGCGGGGTACACCTTCGCCCTCGCCCGGATCAATCGATTTTGTACCATCGTCGCCAATACTGCAGGATGTGGGCAATTTGGCTCCCGGATTGGCAGAACCAGATCTGCTGCAGCCTCCCGAATCCGAACGTCGAAGGGCTAGTGGGAGTTCGTCGAGTGACCTGTCGGGGATGGCTGGCTTTCTGGAGAAGTACTCGAAGCGAGATGGTAGCAGCGATGAAGAGGCATTGCTCTATGACAGCAGTGAGAATGCGACTCCCTTGAAAAGCGAGGAAGCGCGGGACAGCATTGACGATGAAGCCGAGGCGCAGCGAAGGAGGCAAGAGCAAGAAGAGTACAACTCAGCTATCCTCAGCAAGCGCGCTGAGCAGATCCTGGCCAATGCCAAGAAGAGACTGAATGTTATGGAAGGCAATCTGCGTGGTGCGCGAGAAATGGTGGCACCACTGACTGCAGCCAATCTCAAGCGCGCGACTTCTCTTGGATCACATTCAGCAGTGTACGGCAATGGCAGAATTCTGAGGTATACATACGACTACGACGACGAGCAAACACAATCCTCGCCTCGCCGCTTACACACCCAGCAGTCCTCGCCATCTATGGCCAATGACTTCCAGAACCATAGTCGCGGCTACAGCGAAGCACGGTTGCCGAACAGGCCTTATACGGCTCTAGACCACCACCCTCAATATGTGATGCCGCACAATGTCAGAGCACCTCCAAAGACTCATGAACAAGTGTACGAGCGTAATTTGCGAGTAAGCAAAAGTTACGATTCTCTGGGTGCGAGCAGTGGAGTGGGATACGGTGTTGGCCGTGATCGTCCCTTGCATAACAGACAATCACCTGACCAGAACCACCTGGAGCCGCTTACAGAAGACGATGAGATGCGGTCCAATCGTAATAGTGGACCACTAGAAAACAATGGCCTTGGAATCTATAGGCCATCCTCCCGGACTTCGGACTTGCGAGATCAAATGAGCAGTCTGAAGGGCAAAATATCATCGCTCAAGGAAAAGGCTCGCGAAGACAGCTTGAGACGGCAGAGTCAGACGAATCTGAGAGTTTCGCCATTCAACAATGCTCTTCAAACGGCACCAGAATTCTTCTACACCACCTCAAATGGGTATGGCGAGCCGCCGATTGACACGAATGCCGGCCTTGGATGGACCCCGGAGGCGAGTCCTATAACAGCTCCTCAAGAAATGTGGAAGAATGGAATGCCCATCACAGGCAGCAGAAATGCATTCGCCGAGCAGACGGGCCCTCCAAAGCAGGAGATCCATCAGGCACGTACCATCGACATCAGAACTCCAAAGACGCCGGACAGCAAGTTTCAAATCCGCCAGTCGTCCACTCAAGCGCAGCTCCCAGTACATCGCAGAACGGCTAGTGGAAGGGTAGTAGTTGACTCGGCCAAAAATCGTTACTCCCATCACCAGCACAACAACAGCCAGTCCAGCCAGTCCAGCCAGCGCACCATTGAGATGCCCACTGCGTTTCTCAAACAAGACACCCTAGAAGTGCCTTCACCTGATCTTTCGAGCGACCAGTACGACTCTTCTCCTCTATCATCTGGTGCTACCTCACCCCAGATCGATACCGATTACGAACCATCTGAAGATGCCACAAGCGTGTATACCGACGCTCCTGATGAGCAGCCTGTCACAGGTGTGGCGCACGAAGATCGAGAAGATGCGTTCGATTACGAGCATTTCTTCCTGCACAGCGCAATGGGCAGCTACGGTGGTCGCAGAGGTTCAGAGTCCAGTGAGGCAACTGCGTCATCTACTGCCACCGCAAGAGGTCCCGCTTTGGTCGGCGACGAAGATGACGATGCTTTCAACCAGTTTTCAGCGAACTATCCACCGCCTACTCCAGAGACACCAGAAAAGCTTAGAGAGATCGAGCGCAACATGCACAGACGTTCCACCTCTGACGAGAGCATTACCACTACCAACACCTATGCGACCGCTGAGGAGGACCCTGTATCTCCAATCGACGAACGAGAGGCCTACAGGCAAAGTTATTTGTCACGTTCGCATGTTGTGTCGCCTATCTCTCGACAACACTCTAGGCAAGACTCTTACGCTACACAGAGCACTGCTTCTACCACTCGCCCTGTGACAAATCACAAGAAGACCAACTCAAGACCAAGCACATCTTCAAGGCGACCTTCTCTTCCACGAACCGATAGCTCTTCAGATCGCGCCGACTCAGGAGTTGGCATCTCTGGGCGTTCGGCCAGCGCGAACGACATTAGACGGATTTCACCCAGGTCTGCTGCTCAGAAGCACTCGGGCAAACTATCAAACGGCAGTGCTCTCAGCAGCCCTACGCCTCCGATGTCTCCTCGAAACACTGCCACAAAGATCGATCCTGTCACGGTTGCAGTTCAGGCCTTGCTTGACCCGCAAGGTCATCCACTGGGCCTTAGAAACAAGGCCGTCTTGTTTGGCGTCGTTGAAAGTCTTCGCAAAGTAGTTCGTCAACTGCAAGAAGAGGAGGAATCCACATTTGCTGCACGTATGCTGCGCAATCAGCTTGATGAGGCCAAAAGGACCTTGGATGGACTCTAATTTCCCGAATCGATGAGTGAGAACACGCTGGCTAATACTGTCGTGGTGTGTTATCGCTATCCAATTTTGCTTTGTACTTGTACTGTTAGCGTTCCAGCGACGAGGAAATACCCAGATGGAGTTGTGAGCTTTTATTGATACACATGTGGTCGCATGGCTCTTTCGTGGGCTTACATTATCTTTTCATGTACAAATACAAGCGAACATTTGTACTTTCCATCCGCCTCTCAGGCGATATCACCTGCACGATTGTAACATGCAACGATCAAGACCAAGTTGAGATACCCGGATCGGCTTGAAAGCCAATGCCATGCCACATTATCCCGAAGGCTGGAGCACCCCACAACCCGTCTCAGGGCTATTACCAAGAACTGTGCACATTGAGACTATTGGTTGACGTGCGCATTTGATGCTGCCATATCTTCTCTCGACAAACCTATACGTCTGGAGGCATCATACATTGACGCACATTCCCATTCACACGAATACGCCAGCACAGATGCGGCTTCAAAATGGCTCCTTCAAAGCATGACCAAGCATCGAGAGTCTGCGATCGGTGCATACGGTATATCAAAAGCAGCTCTACGATGCTTGTTCACGACTGACCTGCTGCTAGTCGCAAGGTGAAGTGTACGACCAATGCTCCCAATCTTCACGCAAACATACTCATTTTTTGAAGGCGATTTAGCCAAGCCAGTATGCTCGCGTTGCAGAGAAGCAGGTCAATCCTGTGTATACTCCATGACGAAAAGAAAGCCTGGCCCATCTACCTCAGGTCATAGCAAGTCCAAAGTGACCAGAACCTCCGGCGCCGCGAATTCCGAAGTGTCAGACCAGGCAATATCCAGTCATGATCAAGCGCAGGACCTTCTGAGCACAATGCCTAATTACACCGCAGCGGAGTCTCAAGCCGCGATGCTGGGAAGTGCTAATCTTCAAACTGGCGTCGTTGGACTCACCTCTGCAAGCATGCAATTACCATCTCCACAGACTTCTCTGCTGTCTGCGACAACCACCCAATTTCACACACCTGGCGATGACATCGTGGAGCCGATACTTCAGCTTGATGTGTTACTGATCCAGGAAGCGTAAGTAATATTTGCTACTAGTGACACTCTTGCGAAGGTTACTGATCGAATATTGCCAGCACCCGAACATTCTTCGACCTCGTTCACCCGTCAATACCACTTTTCGATCAGGAAAGGGCAATGCGCCAAATCGCGAATGCAACAATGAATCGAGCACTATCGAATGTCATGGCTGCAATCGCACTTGCGACCGCACCATATGGGAATGAGGCGCACGCTCAGACTGCTCGTACATATCTGGACGAGCTTCTTACCACATGCAAGCACCTCGAGAGCGAGCTGCAAAGTAATATCGGTGTTGAAGCCCTACAGAAATCCTGCCTGCTGGCGTACTACTCTTTCCATCAGGCGCCTGGCCAGCAAGCCTGGATGCGCATCGGCATGGTTGCCCGAAAAGCCTATGCGATGGGACTGCACCAGCTTGACTTCACCCTCTTGAATTCCAATTCGCCAGCTGCGCTGCAAACCTCTTCTGAGCACACCGATGATCTGCGACGCCTCTGGTGGGTCGTGTTCTGCTTAGACAGCTATACCAACATCACTGCTGGAACACCATTCATCGTGGAGATAGAGAGCATTGCTACTGCTTTGCTCCTGCACTCCAGCCATGTGCAGGGTCCCATATTTCTTGCGACAGACGTCAAGGAAGTCTGGGAAACCGCGCAACAAGTGTGTTCTAATGCAGACATTGACCACTTCGCGCTTCACGTGGTCGTAACAGTGCTGATGAAAGAATCTTGTAAGCTCTTCAGACTGCAGATCCAGCGACCAGACAAGCGCCGTCGCGCTCGCGTTGCAGCAATGAGAGATCACTTCGCCACGACTCGCTTTGCGCTTCCAGCGTACTACCTACAGACGGCTCGCATGGCTTTCGGAGCGGAGTCGCCCTCAGCTTACATCGCCCGTCTAACCAACATCGTGCTCTTCAGTGCTGCTCAAATGATCCTGGAACTCGCGGACGCCGTCGATCCTACTCGAGTAGCTGATCAGGAGCCATGGTCCAGAGCTGTCGAGCATTGTGGCACCATCGTAGAGGTAATCAAATCATGGAGCGTGGATTCCATGACGAGGGTCGATCCCGCGATGTGCTTTCTCATTGCGATCTGTCTCAGTGTTCTGCACATATACTCGCTCTGCGAGACGAGCTTGACGATCGATTCGCGAGAGCAGCTGGAAAGGCACGAGCAAATTCTGATCTTGTTCCTGCAGCAATTCTCTGCGCATTGGTATACGCCTCGCTTCCTCCTTGGTCAGTATCAATTCTGTGGCAATTTGAAGATCGCTGGTACTGACCTTCGCGCTACAGACTCCTTCAGCAAGCTCAAAACTTTGCTCGCGACACAGATGAGCTATGCTGACGCCAGACAAGTGCTCACGTTGTATTACGGCCAACTGCATGAGCGGAACTCTAAGCGCGTAGAGACGACGGCTGTGCAGGAATCAGTTGTTCCAGGTTTTCAGACTGACACGTCATGGCTTGATGATTTCGATATGGGAGACATGAGCCTGATCAATGGCTTCTTTGGCTTCGACTCGATGGGGATCATGTGAAACTGAGAGGGATGATTCGAAAACAACGCTGCAGAACCAGCTAGATGCCAGCAGAGCCGTCAGAGACCACGATACATCTAGACCAAGCGGGCAAGATATACGGCCGGAGTTCCTGACTTTCACCCTCAAAAGATCACACGGAACGACCTGATATGTGGTCGAAAGACGAAGTTCCTCCGAGAGTTCCTCCGCGGAGAGACTATGCTTGTTGTGCATCATGGACATACCACGCATTGCGGTTTTGCGGAACAGTCGCCGATGACATACGCTCAATGGTGAGACCTAGCCATAATATTGGTTTGGCGAGGATATATCAGCTTGCCGCCGTCGACGGTGTATAGATCGGCCATTCCACTTAGATCACACATCACAAAACACGCGCCAGCATCATCCACCCTCCAGTCACGATGGCAAAATTCACAAGACTAATCAAATTCGAGACTCAGACCGGAGAACAACTCTGGGCAGATGTCGGTGATTCAGACATCGATTCTCTAGTTGGAACCAATGTCGAAGCTTTTCCCCAACTCTCAAGCCAGGGCTCAACCAAAGACGCTATCGTCCACAAGGTCAGCCCATCTCAATCCCACTTCATTGTCTCCCTAACATCGTCCAGCTCCTCGCTCCAGTCCCCAACCCTTCCCTCCCAATCTACTGCGTCGGTCTAAACTACCACTCCCACGCAACGGAAGCCTCCCTCCCAATCCCAAAGAACCCTCCCCTCTGGTTAAAACCCGCCGCAGCACTCGCAAATCCAAACGAAGACATTCCGATCAACAAATTCTGTGCGGAAAGTCTACCGGACTATGAAGGCGAATTGGTCTTCATTACCTCCCGTCCCTGCAAAGATGTGACAGTTGAAGAAGCATCCGAATATATTCTGGGCTATACACTAGGAAACGACATCTCCTGTCGAAAATTTCAGATGAAAGAAGAACAAGGTGGACAATTCTTTTTCGCAAAAGCTTTTGATAAATTCGCTCCCATCGGTCCAACCCTTATACACCCTTCCGTCTTTAGCAGCGATGAGCGACGACTTACTACCTCGATCGATGGTGACGTTTTGCAAGATGCGAAGGTCCCGGAGGATATGGTGTGTAGTCCGGAGAGGATTTTGAGCTTCATGAGTATTGGAACTACGATTCCGGAGGGTACGGTTGTTATGACGGGGACGCCGGCTGGTGTGGGATGGTTTCAGAAACCTACGAGTAGGTTGTTGAAGGATGGGGATGTTGTTGATGTGAGTTTGGAGGGGATTGGGAGGTTGAGGAATAGGATGGTTTTTGTGTAGGTGTGAGGTGGAAGGGGGGAAGTGCTTATGGTCTAGATCATGGAGAGAGTGTTTGATCAGCATTGAGTAGGGCAGAGAAAACCACTCATACTTGAAGAATAAAGAATGAGATCTGTGAGGAAAGTGATTCGTGGTGAGCATTATTATGGCCAATATACAAGGGAAGCGTTGTGCCGTCGTTGTTCGTATCTGATCAAGCGAGTTCGAGACAACAGCTGAATTGGATACGATATGTTTCTTAGACTCTGTGGAAGAAGACCGCGTCTGCGGTCCGTCAATGAAAGTAGTTGGGTTGCAGTATCGGTCCTTGCGAAGAACAAAAAGGATAGATGCAGTCCAAAAGCAATTGATCCAAGCGTTGTGAGACGATGAAACGTTGAATCTGGCACGAAGGAACACACCAAAATCTCCGTCTTCCGTCGTTTGTGTCATCGCGTGAAATGACATGGGTGTGTGAACATGTCCCTCAGCTGCGTTCATCTTGGCGTTCACTGGTTCACTGCTTCGTTGCCTGCTGCTGTGGAACATCATTGAACTTCGCCATCGTCGTAGGCCTCGAACGTGGCATACATGTGATCGAGCACGTTTGGTCGATCCAGTCAGCAGCGTCGACGGAAAAGAGCGATGTGAACCAATTATAGGAGAAATTCGCCGCATCGGCAGCCTGAATCAAGGAAAGCGCAAGCTGGACGCGTGGTCTTCGGCTCTGATTCAGTGGCGGCCGACGCCTGCAAGGGCCCATATGCGCCTTTAATTAGTTCTATAGCAGAACTCATCGTTCAGCAGTGGAACTATGTATGCGGAGGATTTTCTGTTGACCCATTTGTCTCGTATTCCTTGTACTTATTAATATACAGAGTTGCTCGTCTCGCTTTCTTGCTCTCTCGCTCTCATCACCAGCGTCGCATTTCTGTACATCGAAGAGTTTCTTTGCATACCACAGTCACATTCGTTTTTCAAAATGCAGTACAAGATCTTCGCCGGCGCTGCTCTTGCGGCTACTGCCTACGCTCAGGTCGACGGCACTGCTGAACAATCTTCTCAGGCAGCTGAGCTGTAAGTCTTGATCGCAATACACATACCTGCGAAACACACACTAATTCGTTTCAACCGCAGTCTCTCAGTCGTCAGCGTTCTCCAAACCGCCCTCCCATCATCTCTGATCCAAGAAGCCCTCACCAACTCCGCCGGTGTCTCCAGCGAGCTCGCATCCGAGTTCGCCGCTGGACAGACCCCATCCTGGTTCACCGCATTGCCATCAGATGTCCAAACCTACCTCGTCCCAGCTGGCGCCGTTGCAACAGCCAACGCGACAGCCATCACTTCTGCTTCTGGCGCTCCATACCCTTCAGCAAACTCCACTGGCAACAGCACAACGTCGCGCTCCCGCACCCTCACCACCAGCGCTTCGCTGACTTCTACTAGCGGTTCTTCTTCGTCTGAGACCGGTGCCAGCGGAACTGGAAGCTCGAGCGAATCCTCCTCTTCTTCTGAGGCCGGTGCCATGCCAACTGCTATTATCGGTGCTGGTCTCGCTGGAGCTGTGGGTATTGTTGGTCTTCTCGCATTGTAAGATGGTGGCATGATCCTTGTCGATATGGGATTGTGATATGGGAAAGCATAGATTGGCGCATTGTGGGTTACAGCATGAGAATCGAGGGAGGAGACCCCTTCGCTCGATCACAGCGGAATTGAATTCTTGACCTGCAACAAGTTTAATAGACGGTTGTATACACACCGGGATAACCTTCTCATCATGTATAATGAGATGCCAGAGACGCTTCTGACGAATTGAAAAGTAATGTTGTTACCTTCAATGCTTCATCATGCCTAGGCTTTCTCCCTCTCAGCGCAGCATTATGGCGTTCGTCGTCGATCCGACCGCAATTCTATTCCATCTTCTAATCGCAGCTCCTACGACAGACTCATCTCTTGCCTAGACGCGCGTCCGGCTGCTGAGCTGAATTAATGTATCCGCCAAATGTCGGGAATGTTCTTCATTCTCTGGTCCATCATTTCCATGCCGCACAACAGCCTCTTTCTTCACGGCACATAGATTGGACGGATGACGATAGAACGGGAACGTTGGAGTAATCTGCGGCTCCGAGATCGTGGCCGATGACCAGGAATGCGATCGGCTCGACAAGCCTGGTTGGCATCTGTCCAATGTCGACCTTCCTAACCTGCACTGTGAACTTCAGCCTGTTTGTACAACCGGTCTCCTGCCATGACGATATTGCGGCACGAAAGCATCTGTCTCCTCAAAAGAAAGGTAGCCGTGCAGGCGAAACTCTGTTTACCAATCCTTGAGGTTTGTCACTGGAGATGTGCCGTTCTTCCACAAAACACCATGACGTAGCAATGGCTTCACAGCGATGTACTCCACGATGGCATTTCACGCATCCAATGCCATCCCTCGAGTGAGGTAACAAGAAAAAGTTTGAGAAGCCATCAGGGTAGCTCTTGCCACTTTCTGTATTTACTGGAGCTCTTGACACTTTTCCACTTGCAATGTCACTTAGAAACCTGACAACAACAGCAGCTTCCAGAGCGAAATCAATCACATCACAAATCAACCACAAACAGTCGATCAGAATGGCATCAACTACTCAACTCAAGCTAAACACGGGCGCGAACATTCCTGCCGTTGGGTAAGAACGCAGCAACCGGGAAGCTTTGAGACGCTTGCTAATCCTCGAGTCAGATTCGGCACATGGCAGGACAAGGACGCCCAAGAAGAGGCAGTCTACCTTGCCATCAAGAACGGATACAGACACATTGACACTGCTCGCATCTACGGAACTGAGCCAGCATGCGCGGCAGGAATCAAGAAGTCCGGCGTGCCACGAGAGCAGATCTTTATCACGACGAAGCTGTGGAACAACAGCCATGATCCTAAGAGCGTAGAGAAGGCGCTCGACGCTAGTCTGAAGGATCTTGACACCGACTACGTTGACCTGTACCTGATGCATTGGCGTGAGTAATCCAACGTACTTGGTACTTCCATCGCACATGCTAATAAGGCACAGCCTCTGCATTCAAGGACGGCGATGAGATGTTCCCTAAAGAGAACGACAAGGTCGTGACTGGCAACGCAGACTATGTCGAGACTTACAAGGCCATGGAAGAGTGCTTCAAGAAAGGCAAAGCCAAGGCGATTGGCGTTTCGAACTTCTCCAAAGCTGAGATGGAGAGACTTCTGAAGGAGACCTCCGTCGTTCCGGCGGCCCACCAATATGAGTGCCATCCATGGCTACAGCAAGCCAGCTTCGATGCTTGGCACAAGGAGAAGGGTATCCACGTCACCCAATACTCCCCATTCGGCAACCAGAACGAGATCTACTCTGCTGGGCAGAAGCTCGGCAAGCTGATTGAGGACTCTACACTTGCTGAGATTGGCAAGAAATACGGCAAGTCTGGTGCTCAAGTTGCTCTTGCTTGGGGTGTCGCGCATGGCAGATCCGTAATTCCAAAGTCCAAGACTGAGAGCAGGATCAAGCAGAATTTGGAGGGCGACTTCAAGCTGGATCCCGAGGATATCAAGAAGATCGACTCGTTGGATAAGAAGCTGCGATTCAATGACCCATCGAAGAACTTTGGATGGAGCTTCTACTCTGATCTCGATGGCAAGCAGTCGTAGATTGACGGCCGACCAATTGAGTCTAGGCGATGGAAGTTCATGAGACTTGATTCTCTGAAGTTGGGGCCTGCATCATCTGTCTGAGCTCTGAATGTGCTGGTGCACTCTGCAACGAGACACCACTTGCGCCTTGCACTTGAATGCAGAACTTCGACGAGACAATGATTCTGCCTCGCAATAAAATTGCGAGAGCGTGTACACAGATAGCTGTTACGATAAGAAGAAACGACGAGACATGAACAATCAGCTAGAGTTGCTGATGTCTCCACGCTCTCATTTCATCGATCAGAGCCACGAAGTGCTCAAAGCGTTGTGTAGGCGAAGTCGTCAGGTGGACAGTGTGACATTTTGCCAATGCCAACCACATACGACAGGGTCAGCCTGGTACCCAAGTGTCATTTCGTCTCATTGCGTGTTCTCGCACGATCGGGGGTCTGTTCGTGCGTGTGCGTGTGATGAGATTGCTAGGCCAGTGCTAGTTCGCATCGCCTAATCACATTTCTAGGCAAGCTTGGAAAATGCCACCAATGTCCGTGTACAGTAGAAGTACGACCCTGATGGAGTAGTTACAAATCCTCATTGCGTTCGCATTGCAACGTGCACAAGATGCGGATATGCATGCTGAAACGCCTGTTCTGGGGTAGCTGGAAGAGTCTCTTTCGAAACCGGCTTCTTCTTGAGACGTCGATGCTCATCTTACGAATGGAGCTTGGCGGGTAGTATCGAGATAGCAGTGGCTCTTGAAGGTATAGCTCCAGACCCCTTAACCGCTCTGGTAACTCTAAAGGGCCGGAGTTCCTGGCTAAAAGAATGCGTGTGTGGTCGCCATCTCCTAGTTTACTAGCCTCGTCTGCTCGTCCAGGGGTCGATGGCGCTAGACATCTGCACAGAGCGGCTAGTCCCTTCCTCATTATCTGATGGCGCATGCGAGCCACAGGTGTGAGAGAGGGTGTCAGCAAATCGTGTCAGAGTGGTGTGCTGTGTGAATGGAGAATCAACGACTCAGATTTGATAGTCCATGTCTGGCGAATGCTGGGGATCGTGTATAGAGAAATTGTGAAGAGCGATTCGCTCGACGGCCTCGACACGGACTCGCCCAGCATCTCCAGTCCTTGCTCCTTTTGCCAACCACCCGCCAACACTGCGCGCGGGCCATACAGAGTGTCATCTGCATACGGGAAGTGCCACGGTGGCTACTTTGCAGTCTGTGCTGTTCTCTACAGCAAAAATTCGCACATCATTTGCCTGAAAAAGGAAAGTTAAAGGATTCTTCCGCAGAGCGGCTTCCTGTATGCAGGTGACAATCTGTACGCCCATGGTGCCTATCACAGCTCCGGGACGGCTGTGAGTTCGAAGATCCCGTGAACCGTTTTCTGATCCCTTGTCCGATTGGCACTGCTGCCAGCGTCGACGGCGTGCTCGTAACAAAATAGCTAGGCACTTGCACGGCGGTGGACGCTTGGAGGCGTATAATGAATAGGTATAGCCAGACGTCGTCCCTGGCGGACGAGGACTACCACTACGAGACGACCAACGGCACTGGCCCTATACAGCATACCAACAACCCCTCGCACTTCAGCAATTACAGCAGCACTCCAGGGAGCGTTTCAGCACGCTCAGCATCGCCCTCAGTAGCAACTGCAGCATCGCGTACGCAGGGAGGGGGAGCAATACCAAAGAAAGCGTCTGCATCTGCGTCCCTGGCATCAATCGCGGTTCCGTCCTTCTCTGCATTCCGTTCGCAGGTGCCAGACGCCGCGAGGCAGTACGGAGGAGCACTCCCGCCCTTCGGACACGCGCACGCCGCATTCCAGCAGAAATCGCCGCGTGCTGCGTCCTTTTCACAAGCCGAGAAAGGCTCACCACGGCTTCCCGAAGTCTCACAGAACGCCAGCTACAGGCCGGTGTCCCTCGATACACACACGCCGCTGCAGACCCCGAAGCTGCCAGAGTTGGAACTCAATCCCGCTGAGACGGGGCATACAAAGCCAGCGGGGGATACTTCAGCGCTTGATAGGTGGGACAGCGAAGTAAATCACGTCTGCGACAATCGTGTATGCTGACTCTCACAAAGTAGTACGACTATACCTTCCCACGCGCCAGCTCACGCAAGGAACGATTCGATAGACTCCTTCATCCCAAGCTCAGCATCCTCATCCTACAGCAGCCCGCGACACTCCTCCATACCCTTTGTCGCAGAGTATGCTCAACACCCATCCGCCTCCCATTCGCCGCAGCTCTCGATCTCCGGCCACAGCATTGATTCGACCGAGCAGCACCTCTCTCATTCTCCTGGAGGTAGCCAGTCGTCAATGATTCATGTACACAAGACACCAACTATGACCCTACAACTGGACGGCGTTTCTAGAAGGCTTACAGACGAAGAACTCGAATCAGCTGGCTCAGGCGAGTCAGAACCCAAACGACCGAAGTCGCCTGGGAGTGGTGGAGTGAGTAGGTTCTTTGGCTGGACTGGCTCGCAGAAGTCAGCAGACGGCGCATCGTCGCCCACGACCACATTCTCTGAGCGATCACTCTCTCCCTTACCGTCCCCGGGTCTGGTTAAGACCCTACCTTTGGACATGAATGGGAAACGACTATCAGCCAGACTCACGCCTCCTGGGCTGGACGTCCAGAAAGCCAATGGCAGTGCCGCGTACTTCGACAATCCTGACACTCCCCTACTGATCGGCAGTCATGGCTCGGAAACCCATGTCCAAGAATTGGAGCGCGAGCTCTCTCATATCAGCCAAGAACTTGCGACCTCGATTCGAAGAGAAATGGAGTTGGAAGATGAGCTCGACCGAATACGAGCGGAAATACCAATGCACATTCCTCCATCAGAGCTGGGTCGAAGAAGTAGTGACTACTTCTCCGATAGCGGCGCCAGTTCAACAAAGTTCCCAATCACAGATGTCGATGCCAAGCTTGAGCAGATGGACAAGCAAGTAAGACATGTTGAGCAGGAAAAGGCCAGATTAAAAATGGAGATGGCCTCAAAATTGCAGACCGAGCTGAGTCGAAGGAGGGACCTTGAGCAACTGGTGCAAGACTTGGAAGATCAATTGGAGAAGAAAGGTGGCTCGACTAATCAGGTGGAAGAGCTGGAGACTGCACTGGACGAGACTAAGAGACGGCTAGGGCAGGAGAAGACGACCAAGGAGAGCTTCGAGGATCTGTACAGTGCGACTAAGCAGGAGCTTGATACATACCGGAACGAAGCAGAAAACTTGCGAAACGAAGTCGTGCCTTCATTAAAGGCAAGACTTGAAGGCTTGGAGGCAGAGGCGTCAGACACGCAGGCGATCATATATGAGAACACTCGACTACAACAAGAATTGGCAGCATTGCGAGAAAACAGCAGCCATTCTCGATTCAATAGTATTGCCGAGGAGGGTGTTGGCAATGCCGCGCGCATGAGCTTACAAAGATCTGGTTCGCTGGCAAGGAGCTCCAGCCTGCGGCGTGGTGGCAGCATCAAAGATCGCTCAGAAGGTGGACGACAAAGGTCCGGGTCTGTTGGCCCGTCATACACGGCGGATGGTGTCAAGGAGATTGAGGACCAGCGTGATGCGTTGCACAAGGCCCTCAAGCTGCTCATCAGGCGTTACGAGAGGCAACAGAAAGACCACGAACGAGCTGTCAAGAAGATGGCCATTGAGAAAAACAGAGCTGAAAACATTACACCCAAACGGACTGCCTACGCCAAGGAGGTATCATTCCTGAAGGACGAAGTGAGCACTCTGCGAAAACGGACCGAAGATGCCCTCGAGCAGAAGTGGCAGTATGAGAAGAACCTCTCCGGGCTCAAAATGGATCTTGATCGTGCAGAGCAGGAGACTCGAGGTCTGAGAATCATCCTGCAAGATAAGGATGAGCTCAGCGCACCTTCTTCGTCAAGCCAGATTGGTGATGAGGATGACGATCAATTGAGATTGAGCATCACTCGAGCTGAAAATGAAAGAGATCATGCTCGCCAAGTTGCAGAAGAGTATCGTCAACGAGCCCATGCCGCCAACGATGGTACATCAGGAGAACTGCTAAAACTGGCTGATCGCATGGACGAGCTTGCCGAAGAATTAGAAAGTCAAGTGCAGACCAACGCCAAGCTTCGAGATCGGCTTGCCGCCGCTGTTGCCAAAGGTGAAAACGAGCAACGAGAATCGACACGGCAAATCGAGGACATGCAAAAACGTCTAGCCGGCATGGAGGACAGTGTCCTAGCAGCCCAACAACACTCCGAAACAACCCTCGCCAACCACGACGCCGAAGTCAAACGCATCGAGGAGGCGATGTCACCACATCTTCAACGCCTGAGGATATCAATCCCAGATTCAAGCAAACTCACACCTTCATCACCTCTTCTTAATAAGAAGAGTCCCAAACTAGGAAGCAAGAAACTCAGCGAGACAAGTTTACTCGAAATGAGCCGAACACAACTCCTCGAACGCAAAGTCCGGGAACTTGAAGGTCTCCTTCGAGAAGCTGAAGAAGATGTGCAAACGGTCGTTGAACGTGTCAATAAATCGCAAATGGAAGTCGCGGAGCTGCAGACTGAACGCGATACGGCACTGCAGCAGATGCGGAAACTTCAGGCGCAGATGGCTCAGGAGAGGGAGAAGGCTGAAGGATTGATGAGGTGATAAAGTGGTACGCCTCCTGAGGCGCACATCCACGCGCACCGTACACGAGTCATGTGAGAGGCGCCGCAAGACCGTAACTTTACCCGATCAGAAGATTATCATTGCATTACGAAGCGAGCGAGCATTTTGTATTCTTATCATCATTCCCATGACCATTTGGGAACAACATTTTTTGGGACTTTGGAATCTTGGACATTAGGGTCTATGCAACCTGTTGGGAGGAGTTCACTTGGGCTCAGGATCAAGATCCGTTGTACATAATCACACAGGACCTTTTGTGTTGGGGGCGGGTGAAGCATTTCATGTAAGAGAAGAAAGGATATTCGAGCGACAGCATTTCGGGCAAGGCATAAGGATAGAACAGGCACTGGGAAGAAAGGAAATTTAAATACTCGTGGATAAGAGTATAATCATATATATTCTTGGTATTAAATCTATGTCGGATGCTATGTTATCTGTGTCTTCAACTCCTTCGACACCATTTCCAGTTCTTCCGTGTCTTTTGCGCATGCATAGATATACCAATCCGGTCGTACTACCACGAATTTCGTGGATCGAGGGATTCGGTCTTTGAAGAATTCTTGTACTGTCCCGGTTGCAGGCGTGTAATTATTTTCAGCGTCCCCTCCGAATGGTATAATCGATTCCATATCAAGAATATGTTTCGGAATCCCACTATTCCTTATTACTCCTTTGGCCTCTCCTTGCTGTTCCGCGTCCGCGAGACAAAAGATGGTGAAGATTTTGTCATGGGTATGAAGAAGTTGATCAGACAACATTTCGCCAGCGCAGGAGGAGATGGTGGCTTGGGGTAACTTGGACCCTCCGGAATATTCTGCCAAATAAAACCCTTCTGGCGTAGGTTTGAAACCTTTCGCTTCGATGGCTGTGAAAGGACTTTCTTCGCCCTCCTCCATCGCTGCGGAATCTAGGAGTTCAGGTGAAGGTTCGTTGTTCACGAGATCTCCATTCGCTTCGGTCAATCTCGCTGCGTCGTTGATGGATTGACGACGTTCTTTTTCCCAAGCGAGCAAAATCTTCTTCATAGTGTCTTCTGACATTTCTGGGGACCGTCGAATATTGAAAGCTAGACGCCATGCCAATTGGTGTGCATCCCGAATCCCACTAGCTATTCCTTGACCTCCGAACGGTGGGAATACATGCGCTGCGTCGCCGATTAGAATCGTACGTTTGTGAAACCATTTGTTTACGACTTTGTGGATGAAACTGTAAGGTCTACAACGCAAGATTTGGATGCAGTCTTTTGGGTATGTTGTGGGGCCGGAAGGGAAGGTGTTGCCGTTTTTGTCTTGGCTCCGAGTTATTAAGGGTGTGATATGTTCCCAAAAGAGTTCTTCGGCATCTTTAGAATCGTCCCAAGGATCTTCTTCGAATTCGTGACGCCAGAGTCGATCGGAGTGTGGACCGAATCTTCCGCATGCTGTGGGTTTTCCTGGTGGTGAGCAGAAATGCCAACCTTTCGGCCAGTATAGGTCGTAGACTTCTTGTGGGCTCATTCCGATTTTCCAAAATGGTAGATCTGGCTGCGTTTCTGGTGTTGGTAAGGTCATGTGGAGATTTGCGGCTACCCAGGTGCCTTTGTATTCGAAAATGCCTGGTTCTTGCTTGATACCAGCTTGCTTCTCTAGGAAGTGCTTTCTAACTACTCCAGTCTTGCCATCAGCGCCAACGAGCCACGAGCACTGTATGGTCCTGGATGTGCCGGAAGCGTCCTCGTACGTGACAATCGAACCGTCATCGAGGACCCGCTGCTTCTGCGCTGTACAGCCTCGTCTGAGTTTGCAAAACTTCGTCTTGTGCACTAGTTGTTCCATTGCTTGCTCCAGTCTTGGCTGGCTCATTAGGATGCCAGAAGGAAGACCTTGATGTAAGAGATCTGGCCTGAGATCTGTCTTGAGGAAAGGCTCGGATTTGAAATCGCTCCTGTAGAAGGTGAAGTCGGTCATGGCTGAGACAGTATTAGTAGATATACTCGTATATTCTGGCAGGCTGCTGTGATTGACCATGTCCTATCTTGGGCATATCTTCAGCTATGCCAAGATCATACATGATGCGAACGGCGTCTCCATTCAGCACCACTCCTCTGGGATCTACGGTCACTTCTGTCTGTTTCTCAAGTATTATAGACTGACATCTTGTTAGGATGAAGGTCAAGCTTCTCTGGAGATGTTTGGTACCTGTATATTCTGTTTTGCTAGAGCAAGTCCAAGTGCCATGCCTGCTGGGCCGGCACCAATAATCAGTACCGGAGTAGGCTCCATCGTAGAGCAATATGCTAGCCAGTGAGTTCTCGAACGTCTTTCTGGGACAAGGGGAAAGCTTTTCTGTATACACTGTGCTGTCCTGACCTACTCTGCTGCTAGAAGGAGGCGTCAAGATATATCGATCTCGCTCCGGCATCAAGGTGCGCAGAAAGCATCGTCGTAGGATCGAATACTGAGCAGCGGTATTCGAGATACCGTGCATCGTCCTCGGCATGTCGATCAATTTAATGTTGCCGCTTTCCGCATTGTTGACTCAAGAAAGACGAGGAGGAACGAGGAAGACTTGAATTCCGCCGCGGATAGACTTTCTTGGCGTTCGTCCCGCTCTCGGATCCTTCACCTCTCAGCACAACACCTGTACTCCTTTATGTTCACCGCGGACGAACTTGCTGATGCATCCCATCATCAGCGATGTAGTGCGGCCGTCAACTGTCATTCAGACAGCACTGCCCTGGCTATAGGTAAGTATATCAGAGGTAAGGTCAACATTTCCTTGTGTTTCCAATACAATTCCTACCATTCCATACACAAACAAGTTCAAGACAAGAAATTCTCAACATGACGATTTCCAAGAGTATGAAGATTCCGGATATCAAGAACAACCCGTCCAAAGTTCAGCTGTCCCATATCAGCCACGTCTACTTCGAGCATCCAGATCTTGCACCATTCGCAAAATTCGCAGAAGACTTCGGATTCGCAGAGGCCCACAGGACAAGCGATCGCGTATACTATCGCGGCTATGGCAGAGACCCATACGTATACGTCGCATCTCAAAGCAAGGATGGTCAAGCACGCTTCATGGGCGCCGCCTTTGTCGCCCAAAATGCAACAGAATTTACAAAAGCCTCCCAACTCCCCGGCGCCAGCCCAAAGAAATCACTAGACGATGCACCAGGCGGAGGCGAGATCATAACCTTCGCCCGTCCAGACTCAACATTCTTCCACATAATCTTCAACCAAACCGAACGCAACCCAGAACCTTCTGCCGCCGCATCAGCAACCCACATCTCCCAAGGCCCATACAACACACCTTTCACAAAACCCCGAAAAGGAAAATTCCAACGCTACCATCCCGGCCCAGCTCTCGTCCACAAACTCGGACATTTCGGTTACGTCTCCGCAAACTTCGACGAAGATGTAGAATGGTACACCTCAAACTTCAACATCGTACCTACAGACATCCTCCACTCCCCGGAAGACCCAAACATCGATGTCCTAACTTTCATGCATCTGGATCTCGGATCAGAATACTCAGACCATCACTCCATGTTCTTATCTCGCGCTCCACCTTCAAATACCCCTGCCGTAACCCAACTCCATCACACTTCTTACGAAGTCTCCGATTTCGACGAACAATTACTCGGACACCAATTTTTAGCAAGCAAAGGTTGGGAAAGTGTCTGGGGCGTAGGAAGACATATCTTAGGATCTCAAATTTTTGATTATTGGAAAGATTGCTCGGGTTTTAAAATCGAACATTATGCTGATGGGGATGTTGTGAATGAGGACGTGGAGACGAAGAGAGATGTTGCGGGTCCGGTGAGTGTCTGGGCGCCTGAGATGCCGAGTGATTTTGGGGTTGGGTTTGAGTTACCGGCGCATTGAGGAGGAGGAGGAAGCATCGGCCCATTTGGAATGAATGATCTGATTGGAGATGAATCCGTGTAGGACTAGAGAGATTGAATGTATTTGCTGTCCCCATTCTTTTCAACCCTACTCATGTCTCTTTTGAGGATCAGTCAAAGATTCAGCACGCGCCTCGCTCTGCGCATTGCTAGCATGATATCCATTAACCATCTCTTTCACCAGCTCAGCCTCATCATGAGGAGCTCTTATCTTGCCAACAAGCTTGAGGTCATCTCCTCGAGGTCGTCTCAGGAAGATACCAGATCTGGGTTCTCCAGCGAAGCCTCCTATGCCAGCGATTGCCGTGCGGTAGCCGCAAAGAGCTTTGTTCCGATCCGACATATTTTCTTCAACGTCCCAGTCGAGACTCAGGAAACAGTTGTCCTTGGGACGAATACTCTTGTTGCAGAAGAGACTCAGGATGACTGGGCGCTCGCCACCTGTGCCTTTGTATTCGCCCGTGCCGTGCCAGATACGTCCTTCGAAGAAGAGGGCGGTGCCTGCTGGTGCTTCGCAAGCGATGGAGCCCTCCTACATGATTTCGAGCGTTAGGGAAGTGCCTGTCCAGAAGTGACTAGGAGAGACTTACCGATGAGAATACATTCCGCGGCCGAATATTCCCTATATGAGAGCCAGGAAAGAGTCGTGTACCTCCATTCTCCTCATTCGTATCGCAAAGAAGCCAGGAGATGTTCAAAGCTACAGGCTTGCTTCTGCCACAACCCATCACTCCCATGTCATAATGTAGAACTTGTGGGAGACCACCTGGACGTGCAATGTTTGAGTTGTAGGCCCACATGAGAGGGTCGTCACCAATGTACCATGGAATTACGGCATCGATTGCAGGATGGTTCATGAGGTCGGCGAATTCTTCACCCTTGTTGAATAGACTCAAGACGCGCTGGTTAGGTCTCGTTGGACCGCCATCGAAAATGGCAACACCGGCTTTGCGTTCGCCTGCTGCTTGCTCTTGGAGCGCTTTCTTCAGGATGCTCACCTGCTCTGGGGACAGTGCGTTTGCGAGCATTCTACGAAGGGTCAGCATACTGGTATTGAGGTATTACGCTGGAAGTGTGTCGAGGTAATATCGTACCCGTAGCCCCATTTCTTGATATCACGTTTGACCTGTTCGATATCCTCAGTCGGCTTGGGAAGCTCATCGCGATTCAAGTCTTTAATGTGTGTTGGTTCCACGCTTGGTTCCGGAGTCAGCAGATCCGCGAACCGAATGGCCAGAATGAGGTCGCCTTTCTTGCTCTGAGACTTCATGAAGACCATAGTGGACGGATCGTCTCCCCATCCTACACGAAGCTCCTCGACCTGTTCTGGCTTGAGAATGAGCTCAAATGACAGCTGCGGATCTTCAACAGGTGCAGCGTCAAGCATCTTTACAGGCTTGGTCCGAGCATCTATCCATATTGGAGGATCTGCGAAGTCGCCATCCACGAGTTGGAATTTGAAGATGGATTCGAGTTCTGCGAATGTCTGTAAGTCTTCGTTAGCAAGCTCGTCCTAGGACGCAAGGTGCCAGATGTTCCCCTAAAGACCCATGCTCCGGCGGGTCTTGACATACTTGTAATTTTTCATTGAGCAGGTGCCGTGCGTCTGCGACTTCCTTTGCGAATCGCTTTGTAGACTGTTTTCCGTATGAGAGGTTACTAAAGTCAAGGCCTGGCGTGACCGACGGAGCCGGCGGTAGCATCGACATCTTGCCAATTCTAGACGATGTATATAGAGGAACGTTCCCTAGCTGCAGATTTCTGTGATCAAGGTGATCCTTTAGCCATCAGACCGAGTGTGAGAAGACTGAAAGCCAGTAGATATATGTTTACGGTGTGTGAGGTTCTATACCATGCATGTGGTAGCCTTGTCACAATTGAATGCGAAGCAAAGCGAGGTCTGATAGAACACGGTATATCTCCCGTACAAGCACTTTCAGATCTTAACACGATCGCAGCGAAGACATCGTCGGCGCCGATGCCCGATTGTTCCAAGTAGAGGTGACTTGCATGCTCGTATTTGTACCGAGCTCTCAGGACCTGGGCGGCTTCTCGTGGATGGCAAGGGTGGTGATGACATGAAACCCAATGAGGCAGCTGTTGCATGCATATGCCTGAACCATGTTCATGTGCGACTTCATAAGTCACTTCGGCCGACATGTTGTGCTCGTAGATCTGGATGCGGAGTGCGGCGGAATCATGCTGTTGTTTTGGAACGAAGTTGCAACGATGAACTTGGAAAGTGTCGGTAGTTCTTGATTGCCTGAACATGGGGCAAGAAAATCGTGGGACGCCAACATCATCCTTTGAAAATATATCGCAACACAAAACAATGAAGTAGAAGCTCATAAATTCTGGTGCCTGCTGTTGGCACCGAGTCTGTATCTGCAGAAGAACTCCTGATGCCATCTTTCCTCTTGCTATGCAATGTACACGTCCGTCGTGTTCTACTTCTTACAACTTCATACCCAATGCTTGATGCACCCGCAGAGCCTGCCTTATACTCAAGTCCAACATGATTTCTTCACTTCCTCCAGGAATGGCGTACGCTCTCACATCACGGTATAATCTCTCGACCTTGGCACCCTGTCCACCACGGCTGTACGACAGACCACCGAAGATCTGAGAGGCTTCTCGAGCGCAGAATTCGAAGGTCACTGTCGCTTGGGCTTTCAATCCAGCAACTAGAAATCACAAGTCAGTCGATGTTGGGAGAATCGAAATTTTGCTCAGACTTACTAGCACCGCCGAGCTTGAGCATAGCTTCAGTCTCGTTCATCTTCTGGCATTGGAAGATGAGAGACTCCAGCCACGAGTATGAGGCCTCAATCTGTCTGGCCATATGCGCGAGCTTCAGCCGAATGACCGGGTGATTGATCAACTTCTGTCCGAATGTCCGTCTCTTGTGCGCGTATTTCATGCTCTCCTCGTAGCAGACTCGGCTGAATCGTATGCATTGGATGATGATTCCGATACGTTCGTG